>JAQFVV010000634.1:0-312108 GCA_028023455.1 Epiperipatus broadwayi
GACATATATATTGTAACGAGCACAGACGTTCGTTACATTGTTGTTTTTTTATTTTTATTTATTAAACATGAAAGTAAATTAAAAAGTTCGCATTTAAAAATTTTCTTTAAGAATTAAAAATTGAAATTAAATATCAACTTAAACTCTTATATATTAAATCGCACAGATAATGAAAAATTATTAAAATAAAAATTTATTAAAGAAAAAGTATTTTAAAACTAAATTTTAAAAAGATTTGGAGATAAAATTATATCTTTAAATTTATCTTTAAACATATTTTTGATTTGGAAAACAGGTTAATTAATCAGAAATGGAAATGATTGTTAATTAGTTAAATGTAAACCAGCCTTGGCATTTAAATGTAAAAACACCGGTCAGATAAGAAAACAATAGAAACTTTCAGCAAATGAAATAAATCCATTTGGAAATCGGACCTCAACGAAAAGGATCATCTCATTGATGACGTAATGTTAAGTCAATCCTTCGAATACGTATAAAAGGAAAAATTTTGGAAATTATTAATTAGTGACTAGTTATTGATGATTATTACGATGTAACAGCTAGGTGTTAGTGCTGAGGGGATTGAAAAAGACGCACAGCTTCAATCCCTTCAGTTCTGTTAAGAAAGGAAGAAAAATGAGCCATCGTTTCTACATTGAGGACCAACTACACTAAAAAATCTCCGGATGGATAAATAAATCGGCCAACAGGATACCAATCTTCGGACGACGTGGGAATTCACGTTCAAACGGCAAGGAATATATGAAGATGAACTATTTAAATAACCGTAAGAACTTTAAAATTTATGAACAGTAAATTAAAAACTTTCCAGATTTAAATAATTGCAATATTATTCTATCTGACCAACATTATTTATTAATTAGTTATAATTTTATTTAATGTATTTATTTTGTAAAATCATTTCCATTTATTTATTTTTTGTTCTTTAAGTTTTATTATGATTTTTGTTTTCCGTTAAGTTAAATTATATAAATGTTAAACTTAAGTCGGGCGTGAATGGCTGTATAGATTTGTAAAGTTATATTAGGGGAGGGTAATCTTAGGTTATTTGTTTCGTGGTTAAATTGGGTCAATGGATTGGATATATTGGTGTGATTAGTAGATGTAATATTGATTCGCCACGGGCAGAATCGCTTCATACGCCGCACACTTCCGTTTGCCTATGGAAGGAATTATAAGTCGGATACCGCAGTTCCTTTCTATGGAGTTTTTTGTTTTATTGCTCTTCTTTAGAGATAGATGTAATATTCCTATCTCATAAGAGGCAATTTCTTCTTTTAACCTTTTGTGCTGTCGTATTTTATTACATTGAATACATCGATATATCAGATGAATTGATGCCAGTTTGACTACGAATTTTAGCCTAAGGTTAAATAGGGATAGAATATTTTAATTTCAATGCAAATCTATGTAGTATTCATGCTCGACCCTAAATAAAAATGCATTAAATTTAAGTTGTTTATAGATGCTTGCATGGATTGTTTATCGGTTAACTATGTTTTGCGTTTTCATATTTGATCAAAATATATAGACATTCGATAAATAATGATACCTTACGGTGAGTATCTAAAATGTATTTATTCGGATGTCTTTTAAGTTATTGGTGACAATGCAAGTATCTTATGGTGAATACTATTGGGTTACATATAAATTTCCCTCCGCAATTGTCAGTAATCAATAATTTTATATTTTGATCGCTTATGTTTACTTTGGAATGTTTTTAACCGTGTAATCTATGTAACCGATCTATAGCAACTTATTATAACAAGCTTTTATAATCCCATCTGTGCGAACTTAATTAAAATGTAAACTTATAATATAATAGAAATTAAAATGTAAATTAAAATCTAAGGTAAAGTTAAAAATAATGTTAAAATGTAAAACTAATACTAAAATAATTTTAAATCTTATATATATGTGCATAAATAAATGTTTGTATGTTAATTACTGGCAGTGGCTTATTTTATTCCTTTTTTTATATATACTCTTAGATTATCTTATTAAATCTCTGCTATTCCACTGAGCTAGTGACATGGGCTAACGACCGGAATCAAAATATTTAAAAAAAAAAATTTTTTTTTTTTTTTTTTTGACTTACGTATCTGCCTACTTTATAAATTTTTCTAGGTTCAAATGCCTAGATGGCGCCCCGTAGTGCAGTTTACGTTAAGTCTCATTCTCCGGATCGTTACAACTGGCTTTCCCAATCTGGGGCCGATCTTTAATAAACCACAAATACCCTGAGCAAATTTTGTCAAAATGAAATATTTTTATCTGTTTACATAAAGTCGTATACTTTAAATCTGATAAAAGCACTGCCAGAAAGAAATAGCACATATATTAAAAACCAACGGAAAGATATAAAAAAATTTTAAAACTAATTTTTGTTAAAAAAAAAAACAAAAAGTCAAAAGGTTGCAATAAATATGTTTTTTTTTTTTGTTGTTGATATATATTATGCTTTAACGTGTATAGGCGCGCACAGCCACGTAAGTTTATGATCGAAATGTGGTGCCTTACGATGAGTACCTTTGGGAATTACTTAAGTGTAACCCTATTTATGCATTTCAATCAGTCATAAATAAGTTGGTGGTATTTATAATTGTTCTGCAAATATACACGTTTAAACCCATTATTTCTTAAAACATATTTATCTCAATGCAACCTTCTTTAAATAAATAATTTATAAAATAACTTGCTTGTTATGCCGTGTGTAAAAATAAAATGTATAAAATAAAATAGAACTCTTGTGGGGAGGGGTGTAAACGTAAATGGTCCTTAGGTAAGCGATAGTCAACATTTCATTTTTCTTTTTGTATATAGTCCTTTTGTAAAATTATTAACCGGATGTTTGTAAATGTCTTCGTCAATCGTGTACCGTAATTACTAACCCTAAGTAAAATATTTTTTTTTTGATCATTTTTTTTAAGTAACTTTACTGATATGTAACGAGCACAGACGTTCGTTACATTGTTGTTTTTTTATTTTTATTTATTAAACATGAAAGTAAATTAAAAAGTTCGCATTTAAAAATTTTCTTTAAGAATTAAAAATTGAAATTAAATATCAACTTAAACTCTTATATATTAAATCGCACAGATAATGAAAAATTATTAAAATAAAAATTTATTAAAGAAAAAGTATTTTAAAACTAAATTTTAAAAAGATTTGGAGATAAAATTATATCTTTAAATTTATCTTTAAACATATTTTTGATTTGGAAAACAGGTTAATTAATCAGAAATGGAAATGATTGTTAATTAGTTAAATGTAAACCAGCCTTGGCATTTAAATGTAAAAACACCGGTCAGATAAGAAAACAATAGAAACTTTCAGCAAATGAAATAAATCCATTTGGAAATCGGACCTCAACGAAAAGGATCATCTCATTGATGACGTAATGTTAAGTCAATCCTTCGAATACGTATAAAAGGAAAAATTTTGGAAATTATTAATTAGTGACTAGTTATTGATGATTATTACGATGTAACAGCTAGGTGTTAGTGCTGAGGGGATTGAAAAAGACGCACAGCTTCAATCCCTTCAGTTCTGTTAAGAAAGGAAGAAAAATGAGCCATCGTTTCTACATTGAGGACCAACTACACTAAAAAATCTCCGGATGGATAAATAAATCGGCCAACAGGATACCAATCTTCGGACGACGTGGGAATTCACGTTCAAACGGCAAGGAATATATGAAGATGAACTATTTAAATAACCGTAAGAACTTTAAAATTTATGAACAGTAAATTAAAAACTTTCCAGATTTAAATAATTGCAATATTATTCTATCTGACCAACATTATTTATTAATTAGTTATAATTTTATTTAATGTATTTATTTTGTAAAATCATTTCCATTTATTTATTTTTTGTTCTTTAAGTTTTATTATGATTTTTGTTTTCCGTTAAGTTAAATTATATAAATGTTAAACTTAAGTCGGGCGTGAATGGCTGTATAGATTTGTAAAGTTATATTAGGGGAGGGTAATCTTAGGTTATTTGTTTCGTGGTTAAATTGGGTCAATGGATTGGATATATTGGTGTGATTAGTAGATGTAATATTGATTCGCCACGGGCAGAATCGCTTCATACGCCGCACACTTCCGTTTGCCTATGGAAGGAATTATAAGTCGGATACCGCAGTTCCTTTCTATGGAGTTTTTTGTTTTATTGCTCTTCTTTAGAGATAGATGTAATATTCCTATCTCATAAGAGGCAATTTCTTCTTTTAACCTTTTGTGCTGTCGTATTTTATTACATTGAATACATCGATATATCAGATGAATTGATGCCAGTTTGACTACGAATTTTAGCCTAAGGTTAAATAGGGATAGAATATTTTAATTTCAATGCAAATCTATGTAGTATTCATGCTCGACCCTAAATAAAAATGCATTAAATTTAAGTTGTTTATAGATGCTTGCATGGATTGTTTATCGGTTAACTATGTTTTGCGTTTTCATATTTGATCAAAATATATAGACATTCGATAAATAATGATACCTTACGGTGAGTATCTAAAATGTATTTATTCGGATGTCTTTTAAGTTATTGGTGACAATGCAAGTATCTTATGGTGAATACTATTGGGTTACATATAAATTTCCCTCCGCAATTGTCAGTAATCAATAATTTTATATTTTGATCGCTTATGTTTACTTTGGAATGTTTTTAACCGTGTAATCTATGTAACCGATCTATAGCAACTTATTATAACAAGCTTTTATAATCCCATCTGTGCGAACTTAATTAAAATGTAAACTTATAATATAATAGAAATTAAAATGTAAATTAAAATCTAAGGTAAAGTTAAAAATAATGTTAAAATGTAAAACTAATACTAAAATAATTTTAAATCTTATATATATGTGCATAAATAAATGTTTGTATGTTAATTACTGGCAGTGGCTTATTTTATTCCTTTTTTTATATATACTCTTAGATTATCTTATTAAATCTCTGCTATTCCACTGAGCTAGTGACATGGGCTAACGACCGGAATCAAAATTTAAAAAAAAAAAAAAAAATTTTTTTTTTTTGACTTACGTATCTGCCTACTTTATAAATTTTTCTAGGTTCAAATGCCTAGATGGCGCCCCGTAGTGCAGTTTACGTTAAGTCTCATTCTCTGGATCATTACAATATATATATATATTTAAAATTACTAAGATATCTAGGAGAATATTACTTATATTTCATACAATTTGTTTTCATAATGTATTTTTTATAAAGATAAATGTCATCTATGAATTCTCTAATAAGAATAATTAGTTTGAATTTGTAACATACTACAAGAAAATTGTTATTCCTGATCATCTCTTGCTACATTTTTTTTCATTTTTAAAAGAGTGCATTGTAATATCTCTTATTCAGTTTACATCAATGAAGTTTCAGCATTCTTAAAATATTTTCACAGAATAAACCCTTTTTAGAATGAAAAACAAAAACATATGTGGATATTTTAAATTTTAAGTTGGGTTTTTTTAATATTATAAAATGAGATATATTGTTTGATAATTGAGTATCTGCCTATTAATAGCTAAAAGTGAAACAAGGAAGAAAAACGACAAATCTTCACCATTCAGAATTTGTATAGTCTAGTGAATATATATATATATTTACTGTTCCCACTTGTAACTATAGTAAGATATTTGAGCCTGTTTTATTTGTTATGCATATATATATATTTGCAGACACACACCTATTCCATCCATTCCTAAACTTTGTTATTCATATATATATATATAAAGAAATGTATCATTTGATTTAATTAAAAGGAAATTTTCCACTAGAAGTGATTAAAATGTATTATTATTAGCTCATTATTATAAAAATATATAAACATTTAAAATTATTAGATATTGATTTATACTAATTAAGTATTAATATATTGACTGTCATTGATAAAAATATTTATAATAATAATAATAATAATAATAATAATAATAATAATAATAATAATAATAATAATAATAATAATAATAATAATAATAATAATAATAATAATAATAATAATATTTTAATAAATGTATTTTATTAGTTTTTATATTATAATCTAAGACTTGAATGCTTAACTAGAAGAATAACAGAGAGGCTTTAAATTACTTTTTCATTAAGTACAACAAAATGTATGTTTGGTATAACAAAGGAAGATTGAAAGTGAATATGCTGGTGAGAGAACAAACTGGTGTAACTAGTATTATTGAAAAAAGGAAGAGGCTAAAATGGATTTATGAAGTACATCTTATTAGAAAATGACAATAGATGGACAGTTGAACTCTTAAAGGGACTATCAAGAGATTATAAAAGACTTAGAAAGGAACCATGTGAGAGATAAATGAGTATCATAGGACAATTGGTTTAAACATGAAGAGAATTATATTCTGCAATAAGATGATAATGATTAAAAGTGAAGATAATAATGTATTTATTTACTGTTATTATAAACATATTCTTAATACAATATATATATATATATATATAATCAATTTTTCCTCTGTCCTTTTTGCATTAGCTATCTTATGTTAACTAGTAATAATAGTAAATAACTTCTTATATACTAATTCTTTATTGATAGCTACACAGTTTCAACTTTTGTTAAACAAGATATAAACTCTGACAAAAATGATTGATCAGTCTGAAAAAAAAATCTGTTCAATAGTTGAAACTATTAACTTTACTTTGACTTTATTTTGTTTATTCAAAAAATTATTTTTGTTGATAATCTTAACTTGTTTATGCATGGTAATTTATAAGTAATTCACACAACAGGTGAGTATATATGCATTTTAAAAGATATCTATGTTCTACATATTGTGTATATATGAATGTATGAAAAAGTACTATACTTATACAAGATAGTTCAGTGAACTTTATTATAAATAAAGTGTGTTTTATTATCTGCTAATTTAACCCTCCACTAAGAATCTTCGAACAAAATATAATTCATATAGCAGTTCTATTATATTTTTAAAATCTTATTTATTATATTAGATTTTTGTATTTTTTAATATTTTACTATTTTTAATTTAATTAAAAGACTGATTCAGAAATTAAAATAATTTATTGATGAATAAAAGTTTATTCAATTCTGATTTCTATTTTTGGTTTTTTGAAACAGAATTTAGTATCGCACATTCTGGAAAACTAAGTACATCTTATGGGAACATTAGCCAAATCACTATTTATATAGTTTGTAGAAGAGCTAAGAAAGAACCCTATTGTTTTATTTTTTATATATATTTCACACAAAGGAGTGAATGACACTTATAATTGTTCTTTTCTATTTTTTCTAATATATTTGCTTATAATTTTAATTCTTTTGTGTTTCTTCTATTCAACACTATGCTATATTAAAGGTGGTTTTTTTTTACCTATCTGTAGCATAGCATTCAGAAGTGGACTTGATCTAAAAATTTGTGGATTGACTCTTAAGTTAAACTATTATTTTTGAGCCTGAACATCATAAATTTGATCTCCAGAGCTGCTCATATGTCTACATTTTAGTCACTTTGAATGTTTTATTATGCACTTCATGTGTTTAATTTTTTAAAATTGATTTATGATTTTATTATTTTGTTTGTATTGCACAGTACATATTTTTAAATTTGCAATAATCTATTAGATTTTACATTATGTTTTGCTTATTCTAATAGACACAACTCTCCATACAGTAGTGCCACCCTGTGCCATCCAGAGTAATCAATGGATTCCAGAAGGCTTGTGCATAAAATCCCCATCTAGTGCCTACTCATTCACTATGACAAGACTAGTTTCTGGCTTCTGGCCTTCATTTATGAGGAGCCTTGGATCTGAGAGCACTGCACCTAGATCTTAGGATCTAATGCAACCCTCCAGCAGCCACCTTTTATTTCTACTTAATTACAAAACTATGAGAATGAAATTTAACACAATAATATTTTCAATCTAAGCTCAATAGCTTATGTAGTCATATGTGTCTGAACTCAATTCAGCACCCATACATTTTGGTGTCTTTTGTTCTTTAACAACCATAGCTACCACTATGTTAGGCAGGATTGGTGTTAAAACAACTAAACATCATATGATCACCATCTCTTATGCTAGCACATGACTGTTATTAAACAAGCAAAACTCTCCATACAGTAGTGCCACCCTGGGCCAACCAGAGTAATCAATGGATGCCTGAAGGCTTGTGCATAAAATCCTCATCTAGTGCCTACTCATTAAATATCACAAGACTAGTTTCTGGCTTGTGACATCCATCCATGAGGAGCCTTGGATCTGAGAGCACTGCACCTAGATCTTAGGATCTAATGCAACCCTCCAGTAGCCACCTTTTATTTCTACTTAACTACAAAACTACGAGAATGAAATTGGAAAACACAATAATATTTTCAATCTAAGTTCAATAGATTATAAAGTCATAAGGGTCTGAACTCAGTTCAGCACCCATACATTTTGGTATCTTTTGTTCTTTAACAACCATAACCACCACTATGTTATTAGGCAGGATTGGTGTTAAAACCATTAAACATCATATGATAATTATCTCTTATGCTAGCACATAACTGTTATTAAACAAGCAAAACTCTCCATACAGTAGTGCCACTCTATGCCAACCAGAGTAATCCAAGGCTTCTCACTGATTAAGGCCTTTTCCAGTGAGGAGCCTTGGATCTGAGATCTTAGGATCTAGGGATAGTGGATGAATAGGCACTAGATGGGGATTTTATGCACAAGCCTTCTGGAATCCATTGATTACTCTGGTTGGCACAGGGTGGTATTATTGTATGGAGAGTTTTGCTTGTTTAATAACAGTTATGTGCTAGCATAAGAGATGGTGATCATGTGATGTTTAGTGATTTATTATAATACATACATGTGTAAAATGTTTGCATCTAATAATAATGAATCTTGCTTAATTAATGGAAAATACTCTTCAGATCATTATTTTTCCTTTTTGTAATCTTTTCACAGTCATATTTATTGCAATTTTATGATTCAAATAATTATTTGTTGGACACCCTTTTTTTAAACGTTTTTTTCTTGCCTATCATAATTTCATTTTTTTAATGAACAACTAAAGAAAGAATTTTTTTTTTTTATTTGATCTGGGCCAGTTGTAGATTTAATGCTAGTCACATCTAATATGAAAAGACATCACAAAGTATCAATATTCATACTTTGAAATAAGCTGCACTCTATGTTTAGGGGAGGGGGGGATTCTCTGTTGATAAATAATTAAAATCAGAATGTGAAAAATAAATAATTATAGAGTTAATTTCTTAAAAGTCATATTCAATTCTAGTATTAAAATAGCAGATGACCAAACAGATTTTGTTTCTACTACACTGTTAATCCTACAATCTTTGGTCTTTAAATCTGCTACTTAAATCTCATGGTCATTATAATTTGTTGTGAAGAGAAAAACTCACTCTTTTGTAAAAAAACAAAACAAACAATCAAATAATTATTTATTCATGAGATATTGTGATATTTGAGTACCAGGAATGACTAATTGATGTTTGATACAGAAGCCTTTGATTCTTGAGTCATTCATTTTACCACTGTGATAATCTATTTATATCAAAATAGTAGAATAATTTATCATTGGAAGATTATGTCACATTTGACTACTGAATAGAGCAGAAATGCATTTTAGTTTAGAAATTTTAACTCTTTAGTCTTTCATTCTATCACTATACTAAATTATGCAAAACTTTTCCAACAACTTAGCCTTTACTAGCAGTGAATATATCAGCATTCCTATTAAAAATTAAATTGTTTGGGAAAGCTTTGTAGCATAATAGGTAGTGTAACTTCCTATGTTTGCCAGAGATCGAAGCTCAGTAGTATTTAAAAATTTTTTTTATAAGTAATTAAAAATGATGCTTTAACAAGCTAAAATATATATTTCTAGTCAACTTAATCATAACCAACTCAGTATGATTTCCAATTATAAATTTGTAAGTAGATGTCTACACATTATTATGTAGAGAATACAAGTAATTTAATTTCAGTTGGTCAAATGAAAATTAATTTACTGATCAAAGGCACTTCTATAGACACAGATTTCATTTGCAGTTTATCTTTTACTTAAGATAATAAAATTTATAATTAAGATAACATTGTACAAATAAATTACTATTGATCTGAATATTTATTATTTAAAAAACATTTATTATAAAAATGAAATTTCAAATATAATCTTCAACCTTTTTCAATAAATGAGTTTGTATGTATACTTGCAAATAAAATTAAAGAAAAAAACCCACAGTAAATTCTTATAAATTAATAATCCTAATTGCAAAAAAAAAAAAACTTCCTGTTTTCTATGTAATCTTAATTCATCATCATATTCATCGACCATTATATATTCATTGCAGGATGAAGATCTTTCCAAGTTCAATCCATCTTCTCTGATCTTTAGCTTCTCTGCTCCACATCATTCTTGCACACTTTCTTATTTCATCCATCCTTCTCACATGTGATCTCTTTCTGGGTCTTTTTGCAATCTCTTGGAATCCAGTTCAAAATTTCAATTGTTTATCTATTACCATCTCTTCTAGCAATATGTCTAGCCCAACTCCACTTCAGTCTTTTAATTTTTTCAATGAAGTCAGTAACACCTGTTTGTTCTCTTACCCATATATTGCATTTTCGATTTCTTCTTGTCACTCCTAACATGCATCTCTCTATACTTCTTTGAGTGGTTTGAAGTCTTTGTATTGCTCTTCTATTAAGTATCCAAACTTATAAGTAAGAACTGGTAAAACACATCTATTAAAAACCTTCCTTTTGAAACACAATTAGAGAAAGATAAATTATTATTTGTATATAATTAAATGATTTATTACACAGAAGTTCGTAAGAAGTTGGAGCAACCAGAGATGAAAGTTGGAGCGACAATTCATGAATTTTAAACTCCAGAGTCTGAAAAAGAATGAGTTTTTTTATTGACTTTTATTTTTATTTTTAAAAAATATATTAAATTGCTAATGGAAAGTTGATCTATACTTTAAACAATGAATTAAAAAAACTAAGGAGACCAATTATTAAAATTGTTTACCGCCATAATTTTTTTTTTTTTTTGTATTGATAAAAAAGCAAACATATATTGTATTTTAAAATGTTATACTCTTAAAATAAATTTTTATAGTTTTAGAAAGTATATATATAAACAAAACTATACTTTTTAAAATCAATGATAATTTACATTTTAAAAGCAGAATTTGGGTTTACGTTGAAATGGTAAAAAATCTATTATTGAAAACTGAAAAATTTACAAAATTAAAAGAATCATGGGACCAGTAATTTCAGATTAGAGATGTTTTATTTTTTCACATTAAGTTATTACAAGTGTTATATAATACTGTTAAAAAACTAATCATTAATTTTAACTTCAAGATTTCATTTTGTTTTCTTATTCTTTTCTAAATCCATATTTGCAAAGCGTAGCAGTCTGACTGCAGGACTCAAATATAATTTTTAAAAATAATTTGTAAAAGAAATGTAAAAATAAACTAGAAAATCATAAAATAGTATAATTAATGTAAATAAACGTTTTATTTATTTTTTTTCCTTTTAATTTTCCAATCATAGAGTAATATTTACTGAAGTTACAATATGGAAAACAAATATAAAAAAATATAATTCAATTTATTTTGAATGTTACATTCGTTTCTAATTTTTAATTAAACATTCTTCTTTTATTTACTTAGCCAGTTAATTTGTTTTTACGAGTAAGTATTGTTTTTTAATTAAAAAAAAAGAAATAATTATCAAAGCATATATTTTCTATATATTTTTTAGTAATAAATTAGAAGTAAAATATAAATACATTGGTTATATTATTAATAATTATGAAAACATCATAGATGGAATTAATCATAAAATGAAATTTGGATAAAATTTAATATTTTTTTTGGAGATATCTTTATATACATGCAATATAAATTGTATTAAATAGTATATATATAGATGTTAGACTTAAACTCTTTTAATAGAAGAGCAATATAAAGACAGAAGATTAAAAACAAAGTTTGAAGGGATATATGTTGGAATTGATAATGAAAAATTGAAAATAAAGGAAGTGATTAAACATAGAATTGTTTTAATAGTATAGATTAACAACAATCAAATTGTTCGGTGCTCAGAAGTTCATAAACACTTCAGTGACTGGATGAGACTGAACCAAGCTGCAATCCATAAATTTGATCTCCAGCGCCTGCCATTCTATCACAGTATCTAACCATATAGGGAAAATAGAGTTGGTCTGTACATTTTTCTACAATAGATAGTCAAATAAAACTTTAAAATTAGATATTTTAAGTGATCTAAAAAAAATACATATGAGATGGATGGTATAATAAAGTTTTCTGGATTAGTAGGGAGATGAGTTGTTTATTTAGAAATGCAGTACTAAAATGACTTACTATGTAAATTTAAACATTATAAGCAGCAAATATATACTGCACTACTGTTAGATACTATATGGAAAAAAACTATTTAAAGCTTAATTTACATCCACATTATTCAGAGCATTTTTAGCATTCACTGTAATTCTCAATTCTCCTTTTGCATTGTATTTGTTGGCATGTTAGTATATTCTGATTAGCTTAATTTTATGTCATGTGCCTTTCAGCTTCTCTTTTTTCAAGAGAGTCTCAGAAGAAGTAGTGTAAAAATTTGAAGTATGGTCTGTATTTTGACTATTTGAAATGATTTTTTTCAATCAATAACTTTTTTTTTTAAAGAATTTCAAGCCAGTTGTGCTAGTATTTGTTAATATATATATTGTGCCATTACAATTTGGTCACTAGCCAAATTTATAGTAATGTGCATGTAGAAAAGGTCAAACAAAATCATCATCACAATTTTATATAACCATAAAGGAAGTTGTAGGGCATCCAAGTTTAAACCCTACAAGGTCCAGTTCTAAAAGCTTTAAACAGAGAAAGAATGGGTCAACAATTACATGCTTTACTTGTTTGTGTGTTGATAGAAAGGTAATACACACATTTAAACTATTTAATATTTAATTTTTCTTTAAAAAGCAAAGTTATAATGCATACATATAGGCAATGTATGTGTAAATTATTTAATTATTTTATATTTCAAATATTAAACATTTTAATTTTCTTTAAAACTAAGCTATGCTTGATCAATTCTAACATTTTATTCTATACTTCTATTTTGCTTTTCTTTAATTATAAGTGGGATTTAAAAGTTACAGACTTAATTAAATAATTGGGTTATAATTACTAAGCTAGCAATTATAGTATTTAAGGTTAGTTTATGAATGATTTGAAAGAATGCAGGATGTGTGTACATTACATACAAAATTTTACATTTCCTAAATATTGAAAGAAAAGGAAGTATTAAATCTGTTAAATTATTTTTTTTGTACAATTTTTTTTGTTAAAAGAGGAAATCTGTTTAATCAGATATCGATCTTTGTAGTAAATTTTTTGTAAATGATTGTCACTTTGGAGCTATAATTTTTGAAATTGTCTTATCAAGATCTAAAGAAGGAAGCTCAAAGATTTGAAGTGTTACCTGGATGTTAAAAAGAAAGAAAAAACAAAAGAAAGGAAATAAGAATTGAGTCTATTTTTTTTTTAAAACAAAAGTGTCTGGAAAAAGGATTAAACTTTTCAGTTGAAAAATACTTTGGTTGAAAATAAATTAGAGATCTAATTAAAACAAATTTGTCCAAAAATAGCAAGTGATGCTATCTCTGATTGGTTAAGTTAGCTAAAAATTGGATATAAAAAGCTGTCTTAGATTATTATTGTGATTGATTCAGATTATTAAACTATAATATTGAACGTTGAAAATATAAGAGATGGCGGGCTAGAAAAATTATATGTATATTCCATCGATTCCTGACCATCTGGGGAAGCTGCACATCACATAGGAAAGAAAAGATGTCTAAAATAATATTCTACACCTTTCAACTGACCAGATAAATAAGATGTTTTTAATAGAAGGAAGAAAGCATTCACCTGCATTCAAAGAAGATGAATTAATCTACTGATAAATATTAATCATCAAGTCCAATTAATTGTTACAACAACTGATTTTAAACTCAAGAAAATTTACAAATGGGAAAACAACTGCTGTATTTCATCCACATGCTTGACAGGAAGAGAAGAAAATTTAATATAATGATTTCCAAATTGTCCACTAAAGCAAATAACCTCAATAGAGTCATCATCATTAAATAGTTATACACCTCAAGAAAGAGATTGTTCCCACATAGTAGCTGCAGAAATATAGACAAGTTTGAACCCTTGAAAATTCGCCACAAACAAAAGATCGGTAATATGACTTTTTATATCTATTTTCTTTATGATATCAGTCTTAATAAACATTTTAGCAATAAAGTGGTATATTTTATTTAAAGAACTTTTAAAGACTATTCAGATCGATTAAAACAAGAATGTCTTACTAATAATAACTTTGAGCTTCATAAATGATCTTGAATGTATGAAAATTATTTGTTTATTAATTTTACAATATTAATGTGTAAAACAATTTTTTTTTTATGGTATTATGATTTTAGTTTTAACTAATATATTATTATTAGTTTGGTTTTGAATAATATTTTGTTATTATGGGATAAAACACACACATACATAATAATATTTTTATATGTGTATAATTGGAAGTGAATGTGAAATAATGAGTAGTATTAGAATATTAGATTAGTTTGTTTCATTAAGTATAGCATTTCAGAGGTAGAAGAGAGGGGGGAGAAAATAATTTAAAACTCTTTTCTAAAAACTTGCTCTTTCAATTTTACTAACATTTTTTTTTTACATTCTATTTACATGTTGGATTTTTAAAGTATGTGTGCTAATTAGCAGATAATATATTTTTTTAAATACTTTTCTCATGGAGTGAAAATCATGGTTAATGTGACGTCCAACTTAATACAAAATACATTTGAAGGGAAAGGGGGAAGAACTTAAAATTAATCTGAGGATTGTAATATAATCAATTATTATTATTATTATTCATGTCAGTTTTCATATTATCTAGAAATTTTTATGTATATGTTAGAAATGTAGTAATAAATATTAGTTTGTTTTATTAAACGAGGCGTATATATTTCATTAAGTGTAGTCTTGGTTAAGTGTGATTATTCATCATCATCAATGGTTGAATATTAGTTATTTAAGATATAAGTAAATATGCTAAAATTAAGCAATAATTATGAATTTCTTTATAAAATTTAGTTTTATGTTTAGGCTTAGTCCTAGAGCTGTAGTTGAAACCCTTGTCATTATTGTTATTATTATCATCATCATCATCATCATCAACATTTTAATTAATGAGCTGTTTAACTGTTTAAAGGCCATAAATAAATATTGATTTTATAATATTTAGTGATCTCTTAGTATTATTATAACCACATCCCATCATCTATTTCATGCAAGGATGAGTGAATTGCCATCCTCAATTAGTTATATATAATCTGAGCTAGTAAACTTACAAAACTATTGAAAAAACATTTGTTATGTTAAGATCTGAGAAATGATTTATGTTCAATGAACTCCACTGTGGTTTAAAGATGTTTTACTTTTACCTAACTATTAGTGCTTCTAGTGATATGGCTCAAAAAGCAAAATCTCTCATTTTTTATTAGAAATAAAGTACCAAAAAGGGATTCAAACCTGGTACATGTAAAAGGTTATTAGATATAACCGTGTCTAGATTTAGATAATCTAGTGGCGCCCTGCTAGACCATATTCACTTAGTATTTGTTTAAACATGCACTTAACATCAAACCAAGGAATGAAAGTGGATAAAACCTACAGTCTGTATACCTGAGTTATATTTTATTGAATTATTAGTGTACTCACTTCACGTGATTTCCATAATTCTTATAATCATTCTATGGACTACTCAGGTATGGTAATATCTTTTTTTTGAAATCATTAATTATGTTACAATATATATATATATATATATATTGTAACATTTATTATATATATATATATATATATATATATATATATATAACAGGAGAAATAGGCAAAAAAAAACCACCCACAATACTAATAAGAAATTAGAAGATACAGGTTTATAATTGCTTAATCATGATTAGAAAAAGATGGCCATATATTTCTTTAGTTTGTCACTTTAAAATGTCATTGATTCACTATATGCTGAACTTCTTATCAAGTGTGATGTTTATCTAGTTTTAGTCTTTCTTTTTCACAATATACCAGCAAATTTCCTTATTTCATTCATTCATTTTACACAGAGCCTATTTTTATGTGTTTTACAGTCTCTAAAAGCTTCAACTTTTCAATTGTCATTATCTCTTACTTACCTCAGTTCTATTTCTGTCTACTAACTTTTTAAATGATACCAACAATATCTGTTTGGTATCTTATCTATATATTTAATTTTTTTTTACTCCTAACATACATCTCACCATACTTCATTAAATAGTTTATAATCTCTATAGTGTTCTTTTGTCAAGTGTTCAAATTTCAAATTCTTTTTAAACATATAGATATATTTTCTATGAATATTAAATTATTTCTATCAAAAATTACTTTCGTCTAAATGATTAATTTCAGCCATTATATTTCTATCTGTATTAATAATCTGACCAAGATATTGGTAGTTATCTTCTTGTAATTCATGAATATAAATTGTTAATTTTGTCTTCAGAGAAAATCCATTGAATATTTACTTAGTTTTTTGGCATTTATCTTTAGTCCTACTTTTTTTATCTTCACTGAATAACTCTTGCAATATTTTCTGAAGCACAAAAACATTATTTGCAAAAGTAATTATATCATCTGCAAAATCTTGATTATTTAATTTCTACTTACTTTTATTTCTTTATCTTTCAAATTTTTATGTAAAAAATACTTTTTGTAAAGCTAGATTTGAGATTACACTGTCATAAAATCTTCTTAATGTCAATCTTTTTAGTATCACACTGTCATGCAATCACTGCTGTTGTACTTTGATTAATGTTTTTCACAATATGAAAATACCCTAGATTTTGATGATAGAAAACATTAATTATTATGAAAATTTTTATAGAATCTAATGTCTACTCATAATTTACAAATCTGAAGCACAATGACAATTCATATTCATTGGTATTTCTATATTTTTTTTCAATATTTAGATATGATCTACTGTGTTAAAACCACTTTTTCTTTTGATTGATTAGAATTCAAAATCACTCTAGATGATTTTAATTATCTTGGTAAAGATTTTCCATTAAAGTAATAGAAGACTGATAGATCTGTATTTATTAATATTTTCTTTATAACCTTTCTTAAATATCAATATTTCTATTGCATGTTTCAAATCATTTGGTATATCTTTGTCATTTAAATATTTGGTATATGAACTTTGCCAAAAAATTTCTATTTCTTCACCTGTTTCTTTTAAGATATTAATAATCATTTCCTAGAAGTTGGTTGCTATTTTGACATATAATGACTATTACAATTATATATATATATATATATATATATATATATATATTAATAGCGTACTAATAGCTCTATATAGCTTTATATATATATTTATGATATATGCTACTACAAGTAGGTATTCAAACCATTTTTATTTTAATGGGTTGCTTGGGCCTCAGAAAAAACAAAAATTAATGGTAAATACAATATTATAGACTAAATTATTTTGTAGCGCTTTCGATTATGTGGTAATCCTCGTCAGCTTTAACTGACTAAATTTCAAATTTTTAAACTTTGCCTATTAATAACATCGTATATTTATCAATTAATATTGTCTCTTTAATTTTCCTCTTTTTATGATTTCTTTCTTCCATTAATATTTTTATTTCATTACTATTAAATGTAAACTTATAATTACAAGTTTTTTCACGATCAAAGAATAATGAAGCTGTATTAAATTGACTATTTACATTATTTTTAATTCGATTATATAATAATTGATGCTCCTTCAATCATTTTTCCACAGAACATCTCGATTCACCAATGTAAAATTTCTGACATCCACATGTAATTTGATAAATTATATTACTTCTTTGCAATTTAGGAATTATACTCTTAGAATTATTAATCAATCTATTAACATTTGGAGGAACACAAAATGAAATATTATACTTTTCTTTAAATATATTATTAATTAATTTAGATTGCATGTTATTTATAAACAGTATAGATATCCACTTTTTATTATCTAAAGTAACACTGCAAACACTTTTTTTATTACTAAATGAATTTACTGTATGCAAGATTTGGTTTTTATCATAACCAACCTTTAAAAGTTCATTAGCAAAGGATTCAATGTTTAAAATTTTATCACTCTTATATAAAAATAAAATTTTAAATATTGAACTCTTTCCTAATGAACTTTTAAAAGTTGGTAAAGATTGAAAGATTGTAAGCCAGGATTCTCTATCAAAGGATTCTTAGTACCTTCTGCCTTTGACTGCCAATTGCACTTTTTCTGAAGATTTACAGGTTCATGGAAATAAGAGTAATAATTTAATATTGTTTATGATGATTATAAATATTAAAAAAAATAATATACAGATATTTATTTTTATATTGGACTATTTCCATCATCTAATATGCATATTGAATGTTTTAGAAAAAATTTACTTTATTTAAATATATGTATAATTGGGGAAATACAAAAATATTAGATGATAAAAAAAAGGTACAAAGAAGAAAATTTGAAGAAGATGCTCACATGACAATGGCAAAAAATTCCATAAGCCAACCTAGTGTGACTATACATAATATATAGAAACCACTAATCAACTTTGTTCTTAGGAAAAAGTGGAGAAATCAGGAGGAACCTCATAGATAAGTATATGAAATTACTAGAGATTTTTGCCTTTGGCAGGATGGTTCAGTTGGTTAGAGCATTACTTTACAATTCAATACTCAATAATATAAGGGTCCAGGTTCAAATCCCATGCTAATACTATCACTGGTCAGAGCTTCAATGCCTGAAAAAGTGGGGAGAATACTAATAGTTTGATGTGCTATTACTAACAGTTGAGTGTAATTTGAAAATTTAAATAAAGTCAAATTTTTCTAAAGACATTCAATACACATATTAGATGATGGAAATAGTCCAATATAAAAATACTACTACAACATCATCATTACAAACTTTCAGATATTTATTCTGTTTTTCAAGAAAACTCAATTGCTGTTTCAGTTAAAAAATAATGGGCAACTAAGAAATGATATTGTGATTTTTTGTTCTAAAACTCAGAAATAAAAAGGCAATAAACTCTCCACACTCTCTATATTCATGTACAATATGCATAACCACATAATAATAATAATAATAATGTCAATGAGATTAGGAACTTGTCTTGCTCAATTTCTTTAAGGTTTCAAGGAGGAATCAAAGGATTTCCTTTCAATTAACACCAAACTTCTTTCTTCAGTTGGAAACTCTTCAGTGACTCATAAGGGATGTGTAGTTGACTATATATTGGCTATATATTTGGAAAAATATTCAGATATCTGAAAAATTTCCAGCTGCATTCACAATTAAATTGAAGTGACTTATGTAAGATCAATTCACCATAAAGTATTTTGTGTATAATATGCATCTGTTGAAGTTAAATAAGACTTTAAATAGCCCATTCCATGCAAAATCTCTTATCAGGAATAGTGATGGAGGCATCATTATTCACCAAGCTTTAAAACTGTGGTAGAAGATTTGAGAAGTTGTTATATACTTGTATTATTCAGAAAGCAACATTTATTCACTGATTAATATTAAATGGTTAAATTAGCTTATTGGCAGTTTTATAAAACATGTTAAGATGTTATTAAAACCTTTTTTTTTTTTTTGTAACTTCATACAGTTTGGATTTTAAAATCAGATTTTAGGCATGACAGAAATATTTTCTAATATATATATATATACAATTCAATCAACATAGAATATATAGATTAACATAGAGAACAATCATACTCTTTGACATAGCAATTATAATATAATTTGAAAATTTCATAGGATACAAAATAATATTTCTAAAACAAATAGAAGTTATGTGTTATATATTGCATATATGTGTAGAAATGATTATTTACAGATTTCATTTCTCTAATCAAAAACATAGAGGAATAAAATCTTTTACATCTAAAATTATAAAGAAAATCACCAATATCACAAATTACCAGCCAAAGATTTGGAGTAAATATATATTCTACAAAAAATGCAAATTTATAATCTTCTTGAACTTCTTATATTATAAAGATAGACAGTGAATTAATTAGTTTAAAATAGTCAAGTAAAATACTTAAATTAATTGAAAAGTAATTCATAATTCTTATCAATAGTATCCAAAAAAAAAAAAATTGCATTAAAATAATTTGAAATTCAACTATAAAATATTTCTTATTTTCTATTAACAAAATATTTCAATAGAAATTTGAAATTCGTCTGAATTGGCCAGATAAATACCAACATTCCAACAATAAAATGATACAACTATTATATTTGTGAAGTGCTGTTATTAGATTATAATTAGAAAATATTTAATAATACTAGTAAATATAAATATCTTGTAAAGGATTGGTTAATCATTTTATTTGGCTTCATTTGTATATAAGCAAATCTATAATTTGTTACACAAATCACCTTTTTTTAAGTTTACCAATTAGCATCCAGGCACAATACACATTTTTCGCTACAACCAAACAAATATTATGATGTGATGTGCATATATATATATATATATATGTAAAAAAGAGAAAATTAGGAAATTTATAAATAATATTAAAATATAAATATATGATTATATAATGTAAATACATGATTATAATTTATAAGTATAATGTAAAATGAAGCCTATAGATGGAGTTGCTGTAAAATAGAAGGAATTATAATATAACTTTGTGTATTTACATCTTGATAAGGCTCCAATATAGAAGCGAAATCCGGGTTGATAAGGTTTATTAAACATAATATTTTTTAAAAAAGTTGTCTTATTAAATAATTTTTATTGAATTATTTTTTAATATATATATATATAATACAATACCCGTTGTAATATATATATAAAAACAAAAATTAACAGTAAATAAAATATTATAGTCTAAATTATTTTGTAGCACTTTCGATTACATGGTAATCCTCATCAGTTTGAACTGAATTTCAAATTTTTAAACTTAATGTTATGTATATTTCCATAAGCTGTGTATCGCCATATTTGCAGTTTCCCTATTAATAACATTGTTCTTATATTTATCAATTAATATTGCCTCTTTAATTTTCCTCTTTTTATGATTTCTTTCTTCCATTAATATTTTTATTTCATTACTATTAAATGTAAACTTATAATTACAAGTTTTTTCATGGTCAAAGAATACTGAAGCTGTATTAAATTGACTATTTACGTTATTTTTAATTTGATTATATAATAATTGATGCTACTTCAATCTTTTTTCCACAGAACATCTCGATTCACCAATGTAAAATTTCTGACATCCACATAAAATTTGATAAATTATATTACTTCTTTGATCACTTTAAAGTGGAGGAAGATTGTGTGATATAGAATAAGAATTGTCTAATATTAAAATGGGAAATTGTTGAACTTTGTGTAGTTAGAAGAAAAGTTTAAAAAGTGGATATGTATTTTACTAAGAAGGCACAAATTTTAAAAACACATGTGGAATGGAATTCATTACAAATAAAAAGTGAAAAAATAACACTTTTGTAAATTTATACATTTAACATGAATTGCAAAATTATTTAATCAAATTAATGGAAGATCCTAAATGCAGATAATTCAAGTTTATACCCTAATTAGTTTTTATTGTGATGAAGAAAAAAAACAATACATTTTGAAATTATCATGGGAGTTTTTAATGCTAATGTGGTAAATGATTCAATGATGAAAGTGTTGCAGATAAATTTTGTACAGTAACAGGAATGAAAAAGAACACAGACATGTGGCTGTTTGAAGAAAAAGAAAAAAATGGTATTATGAATTCTTTCTTGAAGGAAAATACTAAAAAGAAATGGACATGGAAACATCCAATTGAAAGTACAGCAGAATTGGAATACATCTAATCTATATGAAAATATATATTATAGATTCAGTGTGGATAGTGGTTATCAATTAGAAAATGTAATTAATGTAAAACTAGACAAACAAAAAATATTCAGGGAAAAAGTATTAATAATTGATATTTCTAACTTTTAGAAACATTCCTATAAATTTAAATTAGAGCTTGCTAGTCATTTTAAAATATTTAAAGACTTTAAAGATGGTTCAAACTTAACTGAATTTCAAAAGAAGATAACTGATACTCTACTAAGAGTGGAAAAAAAGCTAGTGGGTAGAAAAAAGAAGCAATTCATCAATTAATTTTTTACTGGGACAAGAAAAAATATGAAGAAAAGAAGGAATATGAAAATATTTTAAAATTATCCTCTAATAAGAATTGAATGTCTGAAGATTTATAAAATGGTACAAAAAGAGTTAATAATGAGATAAGAAAGTATAACTATAACTTGGCAAAGAATACTATAAAAATGGACAATAGTTTCAAAAGTATAAAACAATATCTTGATATTGAAAAAAATTGTTTCAACAATAAGAAGAAAATATGTAACTATTTCCAAAAAGAGGAACAAGATCATGAAATATGTACAAGAGTTTTACAGCAATAAATATCAAGAAAACAAAAAAGTCATTAATTGTTTCATCTTTTAAAAGTCAATGCATTTTTAAATAAAAAGCAGGACCTGCAATTAAATCTGTGAAAAAGAGAAAGCCTACAAAAAATGATGGAATTATTGTTGATAACTTAAAAAAAAAAAATAACAAAATAGAAAGACTGGTGGAAAAACTGACTAACAAAATATCTAAATGCTAAAGATGTACCAGATAATTGGAAAAATGCAGTAATGAACATATTAAAAATTACTGATTATCAGTCTTTTGTCAGTTCTATAAAAAAATCTTTACCAAGATAATATTAATACTAAAATTTCGTTAATGGTACATAGAGGTTGATTCTATATCTCCAAAACATTTTCAAAAGTTTTACATGAAGCATTTTATGGATTAAAATGGAAAGTTAAGAGAATAAAAATATATTGAGGATTATTTAAGCCATCTAGATTTTGTAGATGATATGATTGATTTTGCTAAATGATACTTCAGAGCTTCAGAAAATGTTGCAAAAGTTATCAGATGAAAATTAAAAACAAAAAAGAACTAAAGATAAATGCTAAAAAGATTAAAGTAATGTTTAATGAATTTTTTCAGAAGAAAGTAAAGATTATTTACCATGAATTAAAAAAAATAAACAACTATAAATACTTTGGTCAGATTACTAATATAGATGAAAACATATTAGATGGAATTAATCATAAATTAATCTTGGATGGAATGGTTATAGTAGAAAAATTTAAAACTAAAAGGAAATATGTTTGTTTATGTGTTTGAAGAGAAATGTTTTTAATAAATATACTTTATAGATATGAGAAATTGATATTTGCCCAAAGAGCAGTGCAGAGATTTTAAACCACTAGACATAATGTGGTGAGGTGTATATTGGGAGTAACAAGAAAAGGTCATTAGCATAATACTTAATAATTACAAGACTGGAAGTTGTAATGGACATATTTCTAGATGTGATGACAATTGATAACAGTTGAAGTCTTATACTGGATACTAATATATTGTAAAAGACTTGTAAAGTTATCATGAGTAATGTTGTTGAATAAAACAAGGAAATTTGTTGATGTGATATGCAGAAAAGAAGCTATATATTGAAAAACTGGATTGAACATGGAGGGACTTTCAAATTTCAGTGGATTGATAAAGATTGAAAATGATGATAATGATAGAGTTATATGGATATTTTTGGATAGTAAAGAACAAAAACGATTTAAATTAATGTAACATCTTAATTTGCCTAATATGTTATTATTTTTTATGAATAATGATAGCCAAATACTCTACCTTATTATGACTATTTAAAGGATGTTACACTTTATACATCACAAAAATATACAATATTGAATAATTAAAGTATATCTATCCAAACAAAGAAATATGATAAAACAAAATTGAAAAAAAAAAAAAACTTCCAACCATAATTACTCAGAAAATGGCTTGCCTGTTGACCAATATTATTTCCACAATTTTTCTGTAAAATACTGTAGGAGAGCTTTTGGTTTATAGTAGTCTATTTAAAAGTTGTTTGCCTTTTCCATAATGTTAATTTACAATTAAGTGTCATTTATGGAGCTGCAGAAGGAATTTGATGTTAACTGAAAGAAGCCTCTTTAATTTCTTTGTAAGGCCTTAAAGAAACTTAGCAGGATATTTTTTTATGCACATGTCAGACTTTTGTATCACTATAGTTATACCCATTATCCAACATGGTGAATTTATTAGCATTTTATTTATGAATTTAATACCAAAAACATCACAATCTTTTTTCTCAGTTACCTGATAGTTTTTAACTGAAGTATCTGATAAGTTGTTTTGAAGGAAGAATAAATATGTCTAAAGATGAACTTTTTAAAATAATATTTACCATCATGACATACTAAATTAAATTCTAAGTCCCATTTTTAAAATGCTGTAAAATCTTCAACCAAGATAACACTTGATAGTTAAAGGCAGAGGGTATTAAAAATATCTTGATTAGAGAGCCAGCTGTCATTAAATGGTGTCTTATTATTTAGGTTCTTAAATTACAGATCACTTTCAAATGAAGGAAAATTGCATGAATTGTCTGATATTAAATGAAACATTGTTTGACTTTGTGAAGTTAACAGAAAAAGATGAAGAAACAATTGAAAAGCACAAATGAAGTGTGATTCATTATAAATAAAAGTTGGAAGGCAAAACCTTGTGAAGATTGATGATATATAAGATAGTGTGGCATGATTATTATTTAAATTGATAAAAGATACTAAATGCAGATAATTCATGTTTAAGTTCCAACAAGTTTTGCTTTGAAGAAGTAGAAGGTTTTTTTTTATGGATAGACAAAATGCTTTTGATTAGTCCAAACAATATTTTAAAATTATCATGGGAGAGGTTAATATAAGAATTGATAAACAACTGAAAGATGAAAGTGATGTAGGTAAATTTTCATATATAGACTTATGGAATTTTCAGAAAAAAGAAAAACTGTAATATGAATATGAATGCATTCAAATAAGAATATAGCAGAATTGGATTGCATTTTGTTTAATACAAAAATACGTATTTTAAGTTTGTAAATGTCCTTAAATTATGCATTATAGGAAATGATTAATGAGATGTGAGATATATGTTTTTATAAAACTAGGGAGAAAAATTATAAAAAAAATACAGTATTATCAGTTGATATGCTAATCTTCAAAAACAATCCATAGAATTTAAATAAAAACTTGCAAATTATTTTAAAATATTAAAATATTTTGAAAATGTTTCAAAACTGAGTGAAATCAATAAGAAGATAAAATATATTATTAAGACCTGCAAGAAGGGTAGCTGTTACAAAAAAGAAACAATTTCCCAAGAAAATTGTTATTGAAGTAGGTCAATGTTAAAGAAAATATGGAGAATAAAAATTAAAAATGATCTGATATAAAAAAGAATTAATCACAATATAAAAACTATAATTGAATTGCCAATGAAATAACAGTCACAAAAGTGTAAAACAACTTCTCATTATAAAAAGAAAATTATTTTTGCAATACATCTTGTAAACTGTCCAGAGTTTAAATGAAGAAATGAGACATGCAATAAATCTATGAATCAAGGAAAGGTTCCAGAAAAGTGAATAGTTATTTCTCATATTTTGGAAAAAGCAAGAAAAGAAATAGAAAAACTGTTGGAAAAGTTATATATCCAATGTCTGAATGGTAATGATTTATGAGATGATTGGAAGAATGCAGAAATAATGATATTTAAGAAAAGGGGTAAAGAAGATATTAGAAATTGCAAATCTATCAGTCATTTATTTGTTCTATACAAAATCTTTTTGAAGATAATTATAGCATATCTTCAATGAATTTTAGATTTTAACAAATCAAAAGAACAAAGTCAGAAAAAAAAAAACATTTTAACACAATGGATCATATTAAGGGATTGAGAGAAATTATAGAAAGGACCACTGAGTGTGAATTTCCATTTTGCTTTGTATTTGTAGATTATAAAAAGGTTATATATGTCTATACATATTTTATAGTGCTTAAAGCTTTGGATCATCAAGATAGATAAGTGCAATATTGACATGATTATACTAAGAAGATTGATATTGAAAAAGATATATAATAGGGTAATTTTATATCTCCAAAAAAAAAAAAAAAAAAGAAGAAGAAAGCAGTTTTACAAGAAGTATTTGGTATATTAAAATGAAAGACTGAAGAAGTAAAATAAAATGGAAATTATTTAAGTTATCTAAAATTTAGTTGGATTTGCAAATAATGCTTTAGAGTTTCAAAAAATGTTAGCTGTGTTATCAGATGAAAGTGAGAATGAAAGATTGAAGATAAATATTAAAAAGATAGAAGTGATGTTCAATGAATTTTTTTAGAAAATGAAAAATATTGATTGATAATCATGAAATAGTAGATATTAATATCACAAATAGTTTGTCAGATTATTAATACAATTCGAAGCATAATAGATTAAATTGATCTTAGAATTAAACTTAGACAAATTGGGTTTTGATATCAAAAAACTTACTATTAAAAACATACTTAAATGCTTGAAATTGAGACTTTATAATGGATATATGTGTTATCAGTTTTAGCAATCACAAAAGGAGAACAAACAAGTATCACTGACAACATTGTAAGAATTAAGAGAATGAAATGGAGCTGATATGGGCATGTTGTTAGAAGAAATGATAATAAATAGACAGTTAAAGTTTTCAATTAGATCCTACGATTTAAAAGACAGAGAAATATTATATACAAGATAGATGGATAAAATAAAAAAGTTTGCTAGTATATTGTGGAAAAGAGCAGCTTTTGATTGTAGAAACTATACTAAACTTTAAAAACCTATCCTGTTGATAGTGATCATTTACAGACAAACGTATTATTTCGATATTGGGTATTATAATATTACAATTAAAATTTTATGTGTTTATCAGCATTTGTTATTAAACGTAAAGATAAATTATGAGTTCAATACTAATAGGTAAATTATGGGTTGAATGCTAATAAGAAAGTCACTTATACCATTAGTAGTATAATAATATTTTATTACCAATAATGATCGTGGGAATACAATTTTTATTATTATTATCAATTTTTCAGAATATTATGAATGCTATAAGTTAAACTTGAATGCAAACCAGTTTAGAATCTAAAGATAATTAAGCTTTTATCAGAATGAAATTATTTACTTTTTGTTTTCACCTTTTTTTAAAAAATTCTTACCTTACACATAAACATATTGATGAATATTTCACAGTAAGGTTGCTTATGTCTAAATCTTTAAAAATAAAAAATAAAATATGATTCTTCCTCCTTTTTCAAATTTAAGCAGAAAATCAACAGGACATTTTTTTTCTCGAAATCTTAAAAAAGAAATATTAAAATCTGAATTGAACATTGTTTGTGAGTAAATGTAAATGTGAAAAAAAAATCTAATTATTAATTTTAAAAGAATTGCTTTTTATCGTGTTTGGATAAACTTTCAATTAATGTCGATGATATTTTATAAAATAATTAACGCCTAGAATTTCTGATGGTGATCTCTAAAATGTATAAATATCGTGTGTATATATAACATGTAAGCACAAAATCAGGAAATAGTTTAATGGAATATAACATAGAACACCTATTTGTTATGCCCATAAGTTGGAGTTGAAATTTGATTGGACGAACAGTGAAACTTTTTCAGACACAAGCAGATCTTGGATTTTTCTCAAGTAGATGATCCTTAGCTAACATAACTAAGTGTCAAATAAAAGTGCTTAAATGGATATCTAGCGTTTAATTTGAAGATAAAGGAAATTGTAGGTTAATTTAATTTAGTTAAATAATTACCATTGCATTGTCTATACAATACAAAAATGTGATTATAAAATGAGGGATCTTCAGTATTGGTAGGATAGATCATATTCAAGTGAATGGTGACATTTATAACATGATCTGTGATATGTTTATTCATATGCTTCCAAGAGCAATTATATTTACTCTAGAGTAGAGTGCTGAACTCAATGTTGTATTTACATTTTAGATGAAAATAATTATCATTATATAAATTTTTTAGCTTTGAAATTATATTCTAATAATAAAATGACTTTTTACAATTACTTTTGTTTGATATAAATATATTCCTATATTTTACTAAGTTTATATCTATTTTGACAAGTGATTAGTTTTCCCTCTTGATTGATCCACACTTTCTTGACATTTTATTTTTGAATTTTGAAATTATTTTCATTTTTCTATTTATTGGAAAGAAAATTGCTGCTATGAACTGTGGATATTCTTTAATCACATTTATGTATCTACTATTTGTATGCTTTTTTAAATTTGCAGATGAACATGGATTTAATAAACATAAGTTGAAAAATTTCAAATTTGTATAGTAATCATTTTTTGATTTAGTAGGAATATTGTTTAAGAGAGTTTGAAATTATTCATTAATTAACCTGAAACAAAATTATTATTAAAAAAACAAAAGAAACTAAATTGTGATTTATGGGATCAGTTTTGAAAAAAAGAGCAAAGAGAAGTAAAAAAAATACTGAGACATTTTGATTTATTTATTGTTTGGGCACATGTTTGATGGGGAGGGGGGATAAAGTGAGTATAACGGTTGAATTACTAATTGTCCATTTTGGACTTTTAAGGATTTTAAATGAATTATTATTATTATTATTTGGAATTGAGAATTGGAGTGAATAGAATATTGAGATAGAATCAATGATGGCTTATACTTAAGTATTGCAAAAATAAAAAATAAAATGATGTGTTTATGAAAAAACAATACTTAAAACAATATATAAATGCAATACAACATGCTAAAAAAATTCTGCTTATATTTTAACATTGAGTGAATAGTTAATATTTGGAGTTATTTGAGTAATACTCTAGAGCAAAACAAAATGTGATACAATCTAATTCAGTTTCAGAGTTATCACATTCTGCTAGCTTTGAATATAATTATTGATATTCATTTGCATTTGTCACCACATGTAACAAATGAATTCAGCACTGTTTAATGAGCCATGCTACTGAAGATAAATTTTCTGTTTGCATATGTTATTTCTATGAGATATAAAACTTTTAATTTCGATGATGATGAACTTTTTTGATAAACTTTATTTTATTTTGTTACAATAACATATAATTATTTATTTATTATGGGTACACTGCTGAATTATGATGAGTATCATTGCTGAATATATAGAAAAAATATATTTCTAAATTATTATTACATGATATTAGAACAAAAGGAAGATATTTTTCATTAATTTTGGATAGACAACATCCTCGGTTAAATTTTTCACTATCTTCCATTGTATAGAATACGTATGATAAATGTTGGAGGGATATTTAAAAATTGGTAAGAGAAGAAGTATATATATATATATATATATATATATATTTATATATATATATATATATATATATATATATATATACAAATATATTAAAATTTGAAGAAGAACAAAATAATGCTTAGAGAAGTTGCTGAAGTGAGTTATGCAACAAAGTAGTAATTAAATATATCATTAGTGAAAATGTTTTTGTTTTATATTCAAACAATGAAGGAGAAAATACTATCAGACTTGTTAAGCTGAACGGGCATGATTTGAGTGATTTTTCATCCTTGTTTTTATCATTTAACCAAAAATAACTAGTTACCTGTTTACTATTCATATTGATTGATAACTGGCTAGATTGGACCATTAACATGGAAGAAAAGTTTTGAATCTATTTGGGCATTATTTTTTTTTTGTATTTTCCCTGTTCTGGATTCAAACCCAGGTGATCATAATACATAAATTCCCTATTACTACAATACATGTAGATAATTACTAATGACATACATTGGTGTTTTTTACAATGTTTTTCTTTTTAAAAAATGTCACTGTTGAGCTTTGATTTTATTTAATGCAGTTAAATGTGAGAATCTTATTTCATTGCTTCCTTCGTACCTACACTATATATATATATATATATATGCCTTAATCTGAATGTCTATATATATATATATATATATATATATATATATATAAAGTAATAGACATTCAGATTAAGGCAGGTAGAGAAATAAAAGTAGAGTGCTATTAATATTTAATGTTACAAAATATTGCTTCTTTTAAGCTTTTTTGAGAGTATTCACTGCTCTTTTTTTAAATGTTAATCTCAGATCAGATCTATATTTTTATGGCAATACATAAAAAAGAAATCAATACTTATGAATTTTTTTTAATGCTAGGACTTTTATATATATAAAGCTATATCTAGAAGACATGGTTAATCGATACTTAGCCCACTTCTGAGTGAAAGTAAATCTAATTATTCACTTTCTTCTCTTTTTTTAATATCTATTATTTTATATCATTTATAAAATGTCTCCAATGCCAATATATTTTTCTAATAAATGATATTAATAATAAAAAAAAAAAAAAAGCAGAATATAAGAAAAGAAAAATAATACATGTGCTTTTTTTGGTTGGGGGGGGGGATCTCAATTTTTTTAAATTATAGAGGCATGATCAAATTGTAAGAGTATACAAGGATTGATTGGCAAGCTATTTTTGATTTAGTTTGATTTCTTTGATAACTGAAAATCATTTAAATGCAGCTGCATGACATGTCTAACCTCTAATGGGCACTTAAATGATTTTGACTATGATAACATCAGGTTGCTAGGCCTCATCTCTATTGATAAACATTGAAGGGATTGTCGAGTTTGGTCCCCGCTAATGTCAGAAAGCTATATCAAATTGCGTTTCTTTGTTGTTTTTATATATATCTAGAAGTGAAGATACAAGTAAGATTTGTATTTACATCGTAATACAAGAAATCTTATGTGTGTGTTTTATAGTTGTACCTCACTTATTTACTTTTTTAATAAAAATGAATTTCAAAACTTATATATTTTATAGGTAACATATAAACCATGGATTCAGCATACAAAAACAACGCATGACAGTTTCATTAACACACGTTTAGCCCACTTAGCAAGAAAAAATGATTCCCCCAAACTCATTATAAAGCAAGAAGATCGTATAAAAATAATATAGTATAATGATTTTCTATGGGAAAAAAATTAGCTCGTTTCTGCAGACTAAAAATTATATCATAAATTATGAATAATATATTAACAAAAAAAAAAAATAACGTTTTATAAATAGTAACTTATAAAAAAAATTCTAACGTATAATATAGGCATGTATAAGCTGAGCTATGTGTGTATTTATGCAGATATGTACTTAATATATGATGTATGTAAGATAATGCAATGTAGGTCTATGAATCTGAAATCTTTTAATACTAAATTCCAGTTAACCTAGTCTGTATTTATCATTTAAATTTTGGTGGCAGAAAATAAATTTAAATTAAACAGGATTTAATTGATTTCAATATGAATTTTTTATGTGTATGAAAGTTTACATGGTTGAATATTCAGAAATGAAATCTTGATTTGAAGCATGATTTACCTGCATAAACTATTTCTTGAGTTGATAATAAATCTAGTGTTTTTAATAACTTAAATATGATTTTTGCAAGGAAATTTCTCTTCTAATATCTAGTAAAGGAATATATCAAAAACTGGTTCTATATTATTAATTTAATGAATCTGGGAATGCAAATAATATTTCCCAAATTAATATTTAATCATGAATCAACATGAAATAACAAAAACAAATAAATCTTAGTATCCACAGTAAGTAATAGCATCATTCATAGTATGTTTCAAAGCAACTTTAAGTCACTAAAGTATGATCTACCTGTGCAGCAGTGGGCCATAGAGGCTACAATGATGGATTGATATTCTACAACTGGTCGGTGGCTCAAAGCAATAGTACCACCTTATACAATAGATTAGGCATACAGGTATACAAAAAATATATATTCCAAGTACAAACATCAAGAAAAAAGACCAAGCATCATTCATAGTAATCATTTATTATCAGATGGTAATATATTTTTAAAAAACAGATTGCTGGTCTTTGGCTATATCTGACAATCAGGATTTAAAGTTGGAAATAATCCAGTTATGTATTTAGCTTATTTAAAATAGCATTTTCTTGTTGCATTATCTATGTATACAAACTGTTATTAGAGTACTAGTATCATATCATTAAGTCTCTGAGGTTTGCATTTCAGTGTGGTTATTATAGATATTATTTTAGATAAATAAAATAATTTACGTTATAGTCAAAATAATTTCTAATCACTATTAGCTAAGATTATCAGTTATTAGTTATATAAGATAATATTCAATTTACAATGTGTTTTCTTATTGTTTATCGAAACATGCAATTGGTATGAAGTTAAAGGATGCCAAAAAGATTTCTAAACTTTTTTATATTTTTGTTTAAGCTGTATTTTATTTTTAGTAAAATTAATATTTTGTATTTCCATATATGTGAAGTCAAAGCAGTTGCATATACTTATATTAATTTACCGTTTTTACTTCTAGAACCCTGAGGAATAAATATATTAATTATGATAGATTTAACTTTGTATAATTTAGTGTTTGTTATGATTATTAATTCATAATATTTAAAGTTTTCTAGTAGAAAAAATTTTCATTTTTCTGCATTTAAAATTTTGAAACATTAAGAGTACATTTTTTTTTAAAGATGAAAATAAATCAAGAATGGTGGAATTAGTCTTTAATTATATATTGGAAGCTTTTTTCTCATAACTATTCAAATTTCAGTCTAAAAATCCATTTAGTCTATAGAAAGGAAATGATAATGCAACTGGATGATGTCATTGATTACATACTCAATATATATATATATATATATATATATATATATATATATATATATATATATAAAATTAAGAACGTGCTAATAGCTCTAAACATGCCTTTTTTTTATTTATGATAAATGCTACTACAAGAGAAGACATTCAAATCATTTTTATCTTGGATTGTCCCCATTCCCAGACCGGTTTCGACCTATGGGTCTCTTCAGTGAGGAGTTGGAACATTAGATTTAAAAAACCAACTCAAGCAAAGCATTTATCTAAAAGTTAATTGTTAGAAGAAGATCTGAAACTTTTAGACATCTAATGTCCCAACTCCTCACTGAAGAGACCCATAGGTTGAAACCAGTCTGGGGATGGGGACAATCCAAGATAAAAATGATTTGAATGTCTTCTCTTGTGGTAGCATTTATCATAAATAAATAAAAAAGCTTGTTTAGAGCTATTAGCACGCTCTTAATTTTACATATTTGTAAGTGCAAGCTATATATAAGTCATGTGACATCTGACTTGTTATTATTAATATATTAATATATATATATATATATATATATATATATATATATATATAATGTCTATATGTATTTCTAGAATAATGTTATACAGAAAAAGGCCCTTGCAATTTAGAACAATAATAGAATAGTAAAGTTGAAAATTAGAAATACTCATCAATTCCACTGCTCAAAGACATGTAGTATTCTGATCAACTAATCACTCAGTAAAAGAGTTCATCAGAAGTTCAAGAACTGCAAGCATCAGTGAGAGTTATGATCCATGGAATTTGAACTTCAGAGTGCATCAATATATCATTGCACAAACTAGGCAAGGAAATCATTTAGTTATTATTATCTAGAAAACTAATTATACATCAACAATTTATGAAGATTAAGACATATATTTATTATAAGATTATTAATTTTTCAATACAGATGCAATTTGGGAGTCTAAGAAATACTGTCATAGGTAATCTCCAACTGCTAGCTATGTCTCTACTCTGCCATTTAAAAATACTATAATAATCTCTAACATACATTAGTTAGATTGGATTTAATTAGACTACTAAATATATTGATTTTGAGACCATTCATATTATAAAAATTAGTCAGCTGTGGTATTTAGTACTCTACTTTAAATCAGTGAAGCATTTTTACATCATTATGTATTTATGTATATTTGTATACATGATACATATATGTACTTATCCAAAATAAAATGTTAAACAGCCACCAACTATTTTAAAGCAAGATTGAGGCCTTTCCAACAAGCATTCAAAAAAAATTTCTATAGAAAAAAAGTACTCATTAGACTAGTCTATTTTCTGTATGTGTGGTTTTAAGACTTATCATTGCTTTAGTCTTGGCTAAAAATAATTAGATAATCGGTTAACAGCTATAACTGATGGCTATTCTGAATGGTCATGGTCTAACTATCTGAAGGAAAAATTCTAAGTCTCTGCAGCCTAATCAAATGTCAAGAATTTTATATTGCATGGATGAAATATTAATTACTCAACCAAAAGACTGGGAGGGTGAGATACATTTTTTTAAAAGATTTTTTAATATAAATATATATTTTTTAAATAAAAAAATAATAAAATTTTCTATTGTTTGGGAATTTATAAGAAATTTGATCACTGTACATAATTATTAACAATCTTAATAATATGCTGCTTGATTGATTTTTGGAAAAAATGGATCTATTTTTAAGTACAATTTCTAAGATTTTTATGTTTATATATAGTAATATATAATAGTTTTTGTTTAGATAGTAATTGAATTTTTTGAGTCAATAAATGGATATTTTCATATTAAACAGATCTTAGAATATTTAATACGTTTACATTTAATCTATCTTTATAACGAATATATGCAGATATGAAAAAAGTTTAATTTCAATATCAAATTTTCTTTCATATGATACTAAATATTAAATTTCACCTTAGAATATATATTGTTCGAATTGTTTTTAGTTTTAAAAAATCTTGAATTTATTTTTCAATTTTTTTTTTTTTAGTTTTATAAATAAAATTGGCATAACTGACAATCTTCATTGGAACTTTAAATCAAATAAATAAATATTAAATTATTTAAAATATTTATATGAAACCTTGTTTTGTTTTCATCTGTATATAATGATTTTTTTTTATAAGGGGAGCTATATCTTTCAGTCGTTAATTTTTTATTAATATTATTTTTGCCTTCTATATAAAAATGACAACTTATAGCAAGTCACAGGGTTTTTCAGAGAGATAGATGATCTTATTTCTAAACTATAAAATAGAAACATATTCAGTTTTTTGGGATTTAGTTTTTACTTACAGAGTTTATTTAAAGATTGTTAATCCCCCTAGTTGGCTTAGGTTTCAAAGCTTAAGTGATTTTGAATTTTAGGATATTAACAAATTAATATAAAGAAGTTAAAGATAGCTGCTAAAGCAAATGCATTAGAATATGCTTTAGATCCAAACTCTTCACTAGTGAAAGCCATAATCTAGAAACTAATTTGCAGTTATGAATGTAACAATATTGCAGCTTCAGATTCATTAATTACTAAAGCTTGTAACAGATGATTTGAAATAGAGTGAAAAGATATGCACTTGGTATCACATGTTAAATGTAAATAGAAAATATTCTGTTTCATTGTCTTCTAAATATAGTCTGGCATAAGGAAGTTCAGAAGTATCCATATTTTGAATTCATGCCACTAGTTTGTGTGATCAGCTATAAAGTAAATAAGCCAATTCTCAAGGGTTAAACTGAAACTTTCATGAATAGAATGTTACATTGAATGTTCACATCAAAAGAGAAAATCAATAACTACATAAACAAATACAGAAACACAAATATTTACTATCAATGTAGAATAACTGAAACACAGGTTTATTCTATACCTGTGTCTATATATGTAATATATAGGGTATATGAGCACAGACTTTCAGATGACCCATCACTCTCCATTCTATCTAATAACACTGATACAGCCAAGCACATATATGCTGAAAAGATAAATAATCACCAATATACGTATTTCATGCTAAACCAGCAATCATCAGTTGGTCCAGATCTGAGCACTTAGAGTATATATGTGTGGGAGATGATAATCTGGACCAACTGATGATTGCTGGTTTAGCATGAAACACGTATATTGGTGATTATTTATCTTTTCAGCATATATGTGCTTGGATGTAAGTGTTATTAGATAGAGTGGAGAGTGATGGGTCATCTGAAAGTCTGTGCTCATATACCCTATATATAACAATGTAGAGTGCGAATAATTTATGCAGCTATTAGATTGCATTTTAATTTACTTGACACATCTTCTAGACTATGCTCACACTGTCTTGTAAATATATGTATATTAATTGAAATATATTTAGATACCATTAACATAGTTCTTATTGCATCGACATAGGTCTGTTTTACATATAAAAGAATGTATATTGAGTGTAAAAAATGAAAAATTAAAGCATACAATAAAACAATGATTGACTGTATGAATGTCACTAATTTAAAAATTACTACAATATATTTTTTACTTTATCAAATTTACATTATAATAAAAATTATGTGAAATGTATTAATTTTTAAACATATTAAAATAATTAAAACTTTTTGGGGGTGTTTATTGAAAAGTGATTGTTGTTAATAGAATCAGGTTAAGTTAATGTGTGTGATAATATACTTTTGTATATACAAAATTATATCTATATACATTTGTTATTTCTTCTGAGTGATTACTATTTATTTATATTACAATGAAACAGAAATACTGATTTTTTAAAATATATACATATATATTAAATATTTTGCTGCTAATAGATGCTAGTTATATCAAGAGGAATACGAAATTCATTTTGCAGCTGAAAAATTAATATATTTTTATTTGTGATTTCAAGATCTTTACAAGTAGAATCAGACAATTTTTATCAGGGTAAATATAAAATCCAAAAGAAATGTTCATACAGTCTCATTCAAATAAACTTTTTATATAAATTGACAAAATAGAGTCAACATATGTCCATTTTAAAAATTTTGTAAACAAAAAATACATGAAAAATTTAAGAGCAGCTCTCTTCTCTAATGCGATCTGTTATAAGATTGACTGACAATTTTCAATATAACTACTACTAGAGCAAAGATCTGCTCCTATTTTATCATATATTGTGTAAGATAAAGAATTAAATTTTATCGTTATAAAATAATACACCACTATTAGTACATAAGGACCCTGCAGTGATATAACTAATACTTAGAAGATTATTGTTTGTCATTATTGAATAATTACATATTTGACAGCCAGTTGTTTATATACAAATATATGAATGGATATTGGTTTCACTTTATTCATTTATAATCTACAAAGCGCATGCAATACAGAAGTTGCAGAAGCTATAAAAACGAAAATATTAATAATTCAGTTAAGGCTGAGCGTTTTTGAGGATCCATGCCTCATAATCATAGCCATATAAAAACCTGTGGTATTATTTACATTAGACTTAAGATATACAAATTAAATGCAAATGAGTTAGGCAGTCTATTTTTTAGAAATATCAAAGCAGGTGTCACATCTGTTTTTTGCATTATTTTTGCCATTGATAAAATATGCCTCTTTTATTTTCCTTTTGCAGTCTTTGGTTCTATATATACAATTTTGGGGTTGGAGGGAACAAAGTCATGGCCAGTCTTTTTTAAATGTTCAAGAAATGTAGAAGTGTTGTTGTTGTTCTTCTGTGCCCTTTTATATGTGTACATGTGTTGAGAGGCTCTGTTGTTAATTGTTGTTTTCATTTCCCCATAATATAATAAGTAAATTTGATGAGGCTGTTAACATTTCTGTCATATTTTCCATTTATCCTAATATATAGCATTGACTTAACTGTTCTTCATGTAAAATATTAGAGATGCAAATAAAATTGGTTTGGATCTTATTTGCAAAGTAGAATTTACATGGGAGTGTGTTATGTTGATGTATATTCAAACTTAGAAAAGTTATTATTCTATTTATTATATATACATATATGTGTATTTCATCACTAAAACATTGACTACTCAGCTGTAATCAATGTAAAATATTTGTCATTACTGATATTAGGGTGCACATAACTTTAACTAAGTATCCAAATATGATAAACTTTGTTTCATGATAAGAAATTTTCCAATACTCAAAACAAGATTTCCCATACATTGATATTTATATAAAATTATAATCACTATGGTTATATCACAATTAATGCTTATTTTGAATTATGATATCTTAAATCATTCAGCTTTTTTTTTTGTTGTTGAAATCTGAATTTTGCAAAATTTGTTCTTTTAAATGCGTAGCTAATTTTCAATTCCATTTAAAAATCTATTTAATACTTGTACATCATTTTATATGCTTTTTAGAGAAGTTCTCTTGCTTTGCTAACACTCATCTACTGCATTTAATGCTATTCCATTCATATCATAGACTGTTTACAGACCTTTGCTTTTGTCTGAAAGGACTAAAGGTTAAAATTCATTTATATTATTAATGAATTGTTTGAACTTCAAAAAACTAATATTTTGAGCATAAGCCAAATTCCCTTTGCCTAGCAGGTCTGTAATTATATATTTTATTGATATCATTTTTATGCTAACTGCTTATCTCTTTTTTTTCTTTTTTGACTAGAATGGGTTAACATACATCACATTATTTTTAACCTTTAATTAGCCATTTTTTTCAACTGCAAATGAGTAAAAATCTATTCATCATTAAATCTTTATATTAAAAAAATATTAAAATTATAAGTTTAAAAATGATAAGTAATTTAAAATATAATATATCAGCCTTGCAAATGAAGAAAAAGAGGAATAAATAATTAAACAAAGGACTTCATTTTTACTCATCAATCTTAAAATAATGTATTTTAATGGGGGAAAAAAACTTCTCTATTGGGAAAATGAATTTTATTTAAAAAACACATTCAAACAACAAAATAGTTTTTAAAATATTAAAATTTCATTTAATAGATACAAAAAATAATAATAATAATGATATAACTTCTAAATGTGCATCTCTTATTTAAAATGGCACATGCTTCTTGTTTGATAAATGCCACTTTCTGTTTAGCATTAATAGAATTTTAATTAAATTACTTTGTACAAAAAATATTTTCAAATAAAAGATGCAAGGACACATCACATATTTACTGAGAAACAAATATTTAACTTATTTTTATAAAAGTAAAAAAAAATGTGTAAAGTGTCACATTTCAATTTCTCATTAGTACAATTCAATTTTTTACAAGACAAAATCACTGTGCATACCAAATACTGTTTGTAAAGATGAAATTTTTGATCTTATTAATTGACTTTTCACTGAAAGATACTGGCATTTAAGTATTTTAGTTATAGTTATTATTATTAGTCAAGTCCATTTTAATTCTAGTCTTGCTATCTGTCAAAAAATAAAGCTTATAAATCAGATGCTACAGAAATCTGTAATGGAAGCAGTCTGAGTTCAATTTCTATGTCAATGTAATGTATCATCACAAATTTGATGGAGAATTAATATAAAGTTTCAAAATGAATTAGTTCCTACATTGAATTATAAGTTTTCACTAACAAATATTATAAGCCAGAAAAATAGACTGCAGATGTGTTTATAATAGTACTATTATTTAGTGTTCATTATTTCCTTAAGCTTGCAGTAAGTGGTTTTTAGAGTAGAGTGAAAATAACTACTCTTGAAAAGCATATATAAAGAGTAAGTGAAGAAAGTAAAGTGTTGTTTTGTTCATAAATATATTTTTTAATATTATATTCATTTATATTATTGCAGGAAAGTAAAATATGTTTAAAATAGTTTACTTCCCATTATATATAAATAAACACAAAAAATATCTAACAAACTACCATTCCTTACATTTCCAAAATATCTAACAAACTAACTAAAGCATTAATCAATAAATTTAAAATAGTATTCAGAACTCCTACTAATTCTAACAGATTGATCAACAATTCAAAAGATATCATTCACTCTACATGTAGTATATTCCATATCATGCCCTCAAGATGGATGCCAAGCTGTATATTACTGTGAAACTAAAGCTACTATTAATACTAGACTTGCTCAACACCTATACACTTACAATAGAATTTAGAAGAACAATAATACATCATCTGTATTTTTGGAGCATGCCATGAAATCTGGAGATAACTTTACACCTGCTAATCCTGTAATTTTATGCACAGAATCAAATGATCATAAGAGAAAAATAAAAGAAGCATTCTATATTAATGGAAATATTAATGCTACAAATAGCAAAAATATTTGCTTTGATATATTGAAGAAATGGATCACATAACACATGCTAATTTAAATATCTTTGCATATATTTTATTATATATTTTTAAGAAAGCTATAATTATGAGGCATGGATCCTCAAAAATGTTCAGTTTATTATTATAATTTATTTATAACTTCTCTATTAAAACTTTTTATAAGTTTTTGTGTTTATTTAAAATAGGTTTAAATAATATTATTGCAGATACCAAAACTTCTCTAACTGTTCCTTATACAGAAACTTGAAAGTGATAATAATAGCCAATTTTTGAGTGGTGAAGACTCTGGCAGGCCATACATTCTTATTTTAATTCCTTAGGTAAAATAGAAAGATACTCAGAAAACAAAGATGTTTAGTTTAGGCTGGCTATCTGACAGAAAATTCAAAGACTAGTAATAAACTTTGCAAAGTTTATTTATATCAGATTCAAATTTATATTGTAGGTTTGACAAAGCTAAATGCATGAGTGATTTACATTATATTATACATATAGGCAAAGAATAAAACAATATTTAAATGGACAACTGTAATAAATTTCAAACCCACTTTTCTCTATATATGAACAGTAAACAAGAAAACAATACTTACCACATTTTCAAGTTGCTTGTTAGTGAGGGTTTCTTTGAGTATTTTCTGTTTTTTGTGTTATATATCAAATAATAATTTGATGACCATCTAGATTGCCTATAGATCCACTATTTTTTTAAAAAATTCTAAGCCTGTTTGAAATGCAAATTTTACTCATATAAGATTTAAACTTCAGATTATAAGTGAGAAAGGTAATGAGGCAGAATGTTTAGAATATTTTTAATAGAAAAAATAGATGCTATTTATTATATGTATTTTGCAACGTTAAGAATTTAGTGAGCTTTATCTTGGAGAATGCAACACAAAATACATATACAATGATATTAAAGATACATCTTATATTGTATAATTAGAAAATATACCTAGCATGCTTTTGACCAATAATCATAATAGTCATAAGCATGGCATTGACAGTGAGAGAAAATTTCTGGTATTTATTTGGGAACAAGTCACAATAGATAATTTGCATATTTGAATGGTAATTAAATTATTTATATTGCCCATTTTTTTGAAAGGGATATGCAAAATTTTTTTACTGGCATGTTTATCTCTGGCAAGGTTCCAGTCCTCTTACACTTTGCATTTGGCATCATTACATTCAGAGTAGACAACAATGGAAGATGTAGGTTCAAAGATGTATTGAGTCTGCCAAGCAATATTTTCATAAAAATGGCATTATTTGTATGAAAGAGAATAAGGGAAATCATTTCATTTTACTATCCAAACAGGACTTTGCTGTTAAGATGCACACACAAGTTAATATACTAAGATTTAAACCATTAAACTGGTTTAACTTAAAAAGAAATAAAAGATAATTTTACATCAGCTGTTTTGTGCAAGTTTTGTAATAAAGCATTTTTGAAACAGGAATACTTTAACATACCTGTCTGTTGCAAATTCTCCCAGAGTATTCATTAATATAAAATTACTTATAATTGAACACCTTCTATGCTTAATGATTGACTTCAGAGGAGCCAATTATTATAAGGGTTCCAAAATGATTGGTCAACAACTTATGGATCAATTCAGTTTGATAGATTTACTGTCAAGTCTTCATTCAAATACATTGACAGAGTTAAAAATAATCAACTCAATAAGCAAGATCATGTAGTGTCATTGGACATCACTGAGCTATACAGTTCCATTCCGCATATGTTATCCATCCAAATTATCAAAGAGGCATTGAATAAAACTGAGTATAATGTGTGTAGGACTAAATTTATTATTGAATGCTTTGCTAGATTATTGTGTTATCCAACAATGTTTATTATAAAGTGGATGATGTTTGTCCCATGAACCTTCCCATGGCTGGCATAATCCCAAATATAGTACTCAATAAATTCAACTAAGAGGTCTTACCCAAATACTTCAAGTTTATTCTTTCCGTGTTATATATATATATAATTTAAGTATTTGCTATTGGTGGAACTTTAACGTTTTTTTTCAAATTGGTGATTGTAGCACCCCTACAACTGTCTTTCTACTTTTTATCATCCAGTAGATGACTTGTGTGATCAAGTCGAAACCTCGGTATTGTACCATCTACAAATAGATGGTCCAAATACATTGGCATTTCAGATATTCTAAAAAAAAATTAATTTAAAAATCTTATTAAAAGACGCAATTTTAATTTTTTTTAGCTAGTGTATTTTTTTTTTTTTTAAAAAAAAAAAACGTACTATGGGAGTTAATTTTTTTTGTTTCGAATTATTTATCTGTAATTTAATAAAAGTTGAAATTGGAAAGAATAAAAAAGGCATGCAGATTATTAATATAAATAAACAAAAAGAATTCCAAAAATACAAAGATTACGATCAAGAAAACCTTTAGGATATTGATTAATGATGGCAGAAATAATTTATTAAAAAAGAATTTTGCATCAGAAAAAGAAAATAAATGTATAAGATTATAAACCTAAGCGTCATGATAATAATAATATGCGCAGAAGTTTAAAAACTGGATGGAAGTATAAAAAGAAGAAGACAACTTCAATTTAGGTCTTTTATTTATCTTCTGGTTATGTGTTTTTAGAGTTGGAGGTTTCCGTGAGAGTGACCTGTTGCAGTGAGATGCATCTGCACAAAACACTACTCACTTGCTGAACGAAGTCATCATGCAAGAATAGAAACGAAGGCTTGTGAATACCATCTTTCATAATGAAGAGGTCATCGCAACTGAGCTCCAGCTATGGAACAGACCATGAAGGTGAAGATGCCAGCAGGAGACACCAATTAATTTCTAATGAGTTCGAGATCCCAAGAATCTACACCAATTTACCGGTAAGCTAAGATTAACTATTTCCGATTGTGACTAAATTAAAGTTTGCAAACCATTCTTCAATAAGCTTATAATATAATCCTGATAGAGACATTCCCTGATTTATGAGTGACGTTTTTGATTCATGGATTATTTAAAGAGATAACCGAAAGGAATGGACTGTGTTAATTATGTAAAATGGTTTACATGGATTAGCGTGCATATCTTTTCTAATTAATAATAATAATTTATCATTAAATATTTTAATTGTATAATAAAATATTTGCCTTTAAGATCACTTTCATCTGTATGTTATTAATTTTAGTTATTTATTTTAGTAATAAGACTTGAATGTATCAATTACCTTTGCGCATATGGTGATTATTTAATACCTAGGAAAGTTTCATAGAAAACCTTAAAATGACAAAGAACCAAAATATCAATCTTTTTTTTAGTAATTTTCTTAATTTATGATATGCGATGCAGCGTGACGGGTCAGTGAATTCTTGTAGAATTCTGGTGCCCTTGTTAAAATAAATAAAAAGCTGATCCCGTCCGCAGTGTAAGTCGTAATAATTAGTAGGCCAGTTAATTAGGAAATATAGCTATGTTTTTGGAAATAGGAACACGATATTTTCTTTCTCCATAGCTCGATTAACTTTCACTTTATAATATATAAAAGAAGGCCTACCAAAAAGTAGTAAAATGTGAAAAACATTACAGTATATTAATATTTAAATTTTTTAACATGGATGAACCCACAAAATGCCTTATATATATATATACAATGTGTGGATGATATGATGTGCAAATCAATAAAATAAAGCTGGACCTCTTATATGCCTCAACTTCCTAGACTTACACATTCAGGGTAAAACCTTCCATCTCAACTATAAATTGCTTGTGAAGCCTATTCACATTTGAGGCACTATATTCCCAAGTCTAATACATCAAAGTCTCATAAATTAGCTGCTCTTAAGGCATTTTTGTATAGGAAACCCTATCCACATAAATTTGAATCCAATAGAAAAAATAACATTGAAACTTATATTGCAGATATATGCAACATTGGGTGTAAATAACATAGCTTTTATCCAAACGGTTATGATGAGGTTTAGGTTCAAATCTCTTTCATAATATTAATAATATTAGTTTAAGGTAAGATCGTAAACAAAATAAAGATTAAGGAAAAATTGCTAATAAAACAAGATATGTGTCTGTGGATTTATATGTATATATATACATAGAATATATGTTTATATTTTTTATATACTAGTGTTCAAATAAAATAATTTATTAAAGAGTAGGAGCTTTTTCTGGTAGGGATAAATTATATGAAGAATGTTAATGATCTTGAACCTCAAATTTAAATAAGAATTTTATTACTTTTGTATTAAAATTAATTATGTAAAAATTTTAGTGATTTTTATCTTAAGATTGATTAGTTAAGAGTATCATTAACTGAATCTGGTAATAATTAATCTGAAATGTTATCATTTGATCTTATAACTATTTAGGAATTCTATTTTTGTTTCTTCAAAGCAAAAGAAATTTTATCTTGGTTAGAAACAGTAGATTTAATTACTAAAATTTTATTGTAAGCCAAGACTAATTATAGAGTTCCATCTTGAAAGATGAAGGCTTTTCTAAATGTAAAGAAAATAATAAGATTGACCAAGCAAGTCATGAGTCCACATTTTCTTTTGATAAAGAAAAAAAATGGGTATCTGGTGAGAAGGAGGATCGTTTTCTTGAGAATTTGTTTGGTTCTTGGCTGTTTTATTTTTTTTTTAAATTACTACAGAGTGGGACTTCAAGTTAAAGTTTACAGAAACAATTTTCACTAAGCAGAATATAACAGAGATTAGTGTCTGATCATGATTGTAATTATCAGTACAATTAAATATGATGTAACATGTACCATTAAGTGTAGAACTGTGAAATTTATGGAGTAGCAAAATTTTAAGTATGCCGGATTCCTTATTCTTTTTAACATATAATATGTTCTTGAGAAGTGTTGTCTCCCAAATGTCTGCCAAAGAGGATTTGCATACCCTAAATGAGAAAAACCTATGATAGGGAACCACTCATATTAGATTGACACAACAGAAGAGAAACAGGTTAATATAAATATATCTATACAAGAACTCTGAACATTCTATGGCTAAAAGAAAGTGGGAAGAAAATTATTCAAGTGGGTAAGTTTACCATATTTTATTCATTGTAATCATGGGAATAAAGAAATTAATTTATAAGTATATATATATATATATATATATATATATATATATATATATATATATATATATATATATATATATATATATATATATATATATATATATATATTTGTTACTTTTATATGTATATTTTTATATAGATATATATATTCTATATGTTTAAATTTTTTAAAGTTGCAATTATGCATTACAAACCTATATATTATATTTGTAGTTTGGTGACATCATGAAAGAGACATATAACTTTGACATCTTGGGTTTCAGTTTTTATTATATATATACAAGAAAACAATATACAGATACCAATTTTGGTTTAATAATTACTGTATAAATTAAATTCTTCTTATGTTGTATATAAGGTCTACAGACACATACATAAATGATAAGTAAGAAAGGAGGTCTAGTACTTTTGTAGTATAAGTGTATATATATATATATATATATATATATATATATATATATATATAATGTCATGATGAAGGGACGCATTTTTTTAATGCCCTCGATTGTATTTTTTTTATTATTATTGTTGTTGGGGGAAAAAATTGTATTCAGTCATCCCCTATTCGATTTTATTTAGTCTTGTCACAAAAATAATTAATTTCAAAGATTGACATTGTATATACTTATTATATATATATATATATATATATATATATATATATATATATATATATATATATATATATATATATATATATATATAACCACTTGACCTGAGAAGTAAAAGAAAAAGACTGAGCTAGTGTAAGAAAAGTACCTTATCCAACAAATAAGCATTTTTTATTGTTATCAATCTTTATTTGGCATAAATTTTTTTCAGAAATTGGCAATTAAGACTGGTATCAATCAGATCTTATAAATAAATATGCTGTAGAGAAAGTAAAGAGAAAAATTATAGGCTTTGCCAATCAACTTGCAATAATAAATACTGACCAGGTGACAGGGAATATACCTAATTATTATTAATTTGGTCTCCTTTATTGTTAGATTAGAAATTTTATTATATCTAATTTAAATGAACTTGAAATAATAATGTATGTGAGTAATTGGGACAGTAATTCTCATTCACCACATGCAAGGTTTATGTTAAGTGCTCATAAAATGGTGAGGGGTTGTAAATTAAAGTATAACCATCCAGTACAGTAATAAAATGGGGGCATAATGAGATAGTGCACAAATAACATGGAGAAGTGTATCATAGTATAAAATGGCACACAACAAGGTAGGACATGAATAATGCAAAAAGGTTGTGGCATAGAAACAAATAATTGATCATGATAGAGCATAAAAAATGATACATTTTATCATACAATGGGTAGGTTCTGAAAAGAAGGAAAAAGTAAATATATAACCGACAGATAGTTTTTATGTTCATTGGTGTAAGATATGGAACAATAGATTTAGAATTTGGATTTGTTCTTGGTAATATATTTGTTGTTTTTTCTTTGTTTGGGAATATTCATGTTAGAAATACATTTCATATTATAAAGAGAAATAGGTGATAGACAAGAAAACTAATAGATGAAGTAAAGAGGAATATAGAAGTGAAGTTAGAGAATAATGCCATAGAAAAAAAATAAACTAAATAAAATATAAAGTGTAAGATGTAGGATGTATATTAGGAGATAAGGGAAAGAAAGCAAATCTATGCAGATATGGAAGATAGTAGTTGGATTAGTTGTATAGTGGAAGGTGAGAGTCTAGTATATTGTTTTAGAAAAATATAATAAGTAAATAAGTAGTAATATATTAATAATAATGTAAGGAAAAGTATTATAAGATATATAAAGAGATATAAACATATCCTTAAAATGTACCTAATAATAATACTAAATCAAAAAAATAAGGTGCTAGATGATAACCAGAGCTTTATCAAGAAGTATGGAGTATGATAAGGAATTAGATAAGAAATTTAATGAGTCAAATATGAAACTATAGAAGCATGATAATGAGCAGCTAGAAATATAAAAAGAAAGTGGCATGGTAAAAAAACTTATGCAAAATGCAAGATTTTATAGATAATAAATTACAAGATATGAACATAAAATTCCAAAATATTTTGGAGTTAAAGCTGCAAGAGATGTTAGAGCTTAGAGATAATAAATGCCAAAATATAAATGTAAACTTCAAAATAGTTTGGACAGTAACCTGCAGCAGATGCAACAGACTATGAAAGAATTACTTGGGAAAAATGAAGAGAAATGGCAAAACACAGCATTGATTTGGGATATCAGAACATGGAAGATAGGCAGGAGAAAAATGAAGAAAAGCTGAAAAACTTACACTATGAAAATAATGATAAGTTAGGCGATGTGTAGCAAAACATGAGTCAGAAACTCCCAAGTATCAAAGAAATAAAGAAAAGGGGGAAGAAGCTCAACAAAGTCTTGGCACAAAGTTTAAAAAAATTGATGAAATACTCTCGACAGATGAGAAGATTTAAGAAATTTGGAAAAGAATGTATATGAAACTTGATGAAGAAGAAGAGCAATTAATAAAATTGCAAATAATAAAATTAATCAAGGAAGAGCAATTAGGGGAAATTGACAAGAGAGAAATTAAGAGAGGGAATATGAAAAAAAAATGATGAAAATGTAGCAGAGATTTGGAAAATAATAAAAGGCTTAGAAGGTTGGATGAATGAATCGAGTACAAGGAGAGCAATAATCATAATATAAATGAACAGGGAAATACTAATGATAGTAATTTAAATCAAAAGTATAATGGTATAATAAAGAATCTAGTTGGAAAAAGTAATAATATATCAAAAAAATAGTGAGATAAAGATTGGTTATGAGACACAAGATAGGAAGGAAGTTACACAATCTCTCAATTCAACATCTGCTCAGGAGGGGGCTCAAGCTCACTTGAGTGTGAATCAATTCTTGACAATAAAGACATTTAAAAGTGAAGTTGGTAGACCCCCAGTAGAGCACTTGAATAGCTTGCCAAAATATTTTCAACTAAATCCCATGTCAAAGGAAATCAAGTAAGCAATAGCATGCAGTTATTTCCAAGGAGATACACAATTCTGGTGGGATTCACTGTTTAACCAACCTCTAATCTTTCAAAGGTATCAAGAAAGTTTGATAGATAATTTATGGACAGAAGAATGCTGAGAAAGTATAAGATTCCATATCATATTATGCAGAAGTTTAATATGGGCAATGGAGAAAATTATTCCAAGTTTTTAGAAAGGCAAGTGGCCAGCTTAAGGATGTTGGTGGCATGCAGTATGTCAAAAGGTCATATCATATTGAAACCACTAACTCCCCAATCACAGAACACCTGTCTCTTTATTGAATTAATAGTATATGTAAAATGTATAATGACTCTAATTTAAAGTTTAGATTTTACAATCTCACTCATCAAAATTTCCAACTTTATAAATTCTGAAGTTAGTACATGTAAAATTATTATTGTCATTTTACATATACTGTTAATTTGATCAAGAGAATAATGCTTTGTGAAAGTTAAGGTTTGGTCGCATCAATATATAATGTGTGTGTGAAGTGAACAATAGATTCTACTACCTATGATTATCATCATGAATAAAAAATAGTAATAAGTGTTTTTAAAATAAAACTGTTTTGCTTCCACATAATAATAAGGTGTATGTGTGTGCACATCATTATTTTTATATAACTAATTTGTATGAAATATTAATACGTTGGAGGTCACAGTTAAGTGTATTTGATTTTTTAAATATAATATCTCATTGCTATGCTAAAAACTCTGGAGATATTCCAACATAGAATACAAAAAAAAAAAAAATCTCCAAAAATAAATTTAAAAAAAAGTGCGAGAGATTACTAGTTTTCCTTAATTCTAAATTTTCTCCATATTAAATATTTTTGTAGAAAATTTTGAAATACAATGCAAGTGAGATGCCAAGTTGTCACCAAGTTTATAATGGAAAAACTTTGCCAATTTTATTATAAAACTTAGTTGTTTTTTTTAGATAAAAATAAATTATGGATTATCTAAATGCATGTAGTAATTATTTTCTGCAAGGATGTTCGTATTCAAATTTATTTTAATTGTAATAAGTAAATATTTGTTTTAATAACAGCAGTATTAATAATATAATTAATAAGTTATAAATTATTAAAAATGAAAAAGGGACAATAAATAAATACTAGTGATGAGAATATAGATAAAGATAAAAAGAATGGATTATTTACAATACTAAGAATAAGAACATTAAATGAATAAAAAAAAAGAATTATTATTGAAGACATTTTTAAAAATGAAAAGGAAGTTGAATTTCTATTTTGAGTGTCATGCACTTTTGAGAATAATTATTAAATAAGAAGAATTACATTTAGCTTAAATGATAATTAATTCAAGAATTTGAACCAATTTACATATCTTGGTATCAAAAGATAGAAGTAAACATTGAAGTATGACACAATATTGATAAATAATTATTTTATTTATATTAGTTATTTATAGACTTATTTCTTCCAACTTATTGTATGGAAGTAATATATGGACATTCACTTCCAATTTCTTATAAGATTCTAAAATTATAATGGTAAGAATCACAATACTGATCTGTATGTTGTTATATTTGCTTGATATTATAAAATTTACCATTGTTAAGCATATTTTGTTTGGCTGGACATGTAAACTGAAGAAATGATATCAGATTTTCTAAAAATAAATTTTATCATAATACTGAGCATTTACATTATGAAAATTATTTCCAGGACACTAAAAAATATAATATTGATTTCTTTTATTAATAAGGACATGATCTGAAAATAAAGTGCACTAAAAAATTACTATTTGTCATGCTTTTGATAACTTTCAAAAAGTAGTTTGTTGTAGAAGAAGTGAAAAAATTCTATCACATAATGTTAAAAAACAAAACAAGATTAGTTTAGGAAATTGTAGATATTATGGGTGATAATTTGGTTTATATACGTATTACAAAACTCTTTTTTAATTTATTTTTATTCTTTTCATTTTTATATTTTATTATGTAAAGTTAAAATAACTATATTCAGTCATTTATGATTACTGTATTTGCTAGTGAGGGTAATAAGAAAAAGAAAATAAAAATATATGAGAGGAAGATTTTATTCTAATTTAAAGTAAGAGAGGAAATAGGAATTACATTTACTTAAACAGACAAAGAAGTATGGAAAATAATTTTTTTTGTGTAAATATGAAACTTCGTTATGTCTAATATTTTATGATTAAACAGTACAGTATATATCTAATGTGATTAATAAATATAGTAATGCAATTGATTTATTTAAATGAGAAGCGCAGGAGGGGGGAGCATATAAAAATAAAAAATAATAATAAGTTTAATACTATCTCCTTTTTTTTTTTTTTTATAAAAAATCTGAATTGATTTGAGAAAATATTTGCGTTGAGTATGAAAATTCAATATTTTAATATATATATAATCTTACCATTTTTTCTATATTTATTTCAATTTAATATTACCAAATTACTATTAATATTTTGTTAAGCATGCACTTTAGATATTTTCTAAGACCTAAAGTCTTTATTAAATTCACCATTGATGGAGTCTTTAAGACACAATTGTGCATACGAAAGTGTGTGTGTATATATATATATAATTAGGAGGGATTTAAACTCAGACTTTCAAGCTCCTACATTTATCCAATCCATCTCATACAATTAACACACATGACCATATACATATGAAGCAGATAAATGATCTCCAATATACATATTTCATGCTGATCCAGCACTCATCGTTTGGTACAGATCATCATCTCCCACACATATACATAGTGTTCAGATTATATTAAGATAGCAACTTTTCAAATTTTAATGGATAGGCAACAATCTTCTTCACCCTCCAACTCCAACTCTTCAGCCATCCATATCATTGAAAATATGATGATGGAATGCTCAAATTTCTTGTTGATGCCAATTTATTGACATATCCATGTTGACTGTAAGTCACCCTGCCCCCTCACATATAGGATCTTAATATGTCCATTTAAAGACATAGAAGAAGGATGGGCAGAATATGTCATATTTAAATACAAGTATATTGTCTATACTGAACTTAATGTATCTACCCTTCTATGTATTTAAATGAACATATTGATATTTTATACATGAGCGGCCAGGTTGACTTAAAAGTCAACATGAGTATGGCAATAAGATTGGCATCAACAAGGGCTTTGAACATTCAATGATCATATTTTTAATGATATGGATGGCTGAAGAGTTAGGAGGTTGGACAAGTTTGAAGTATGTCCATTAAAGTTTGAAGATTTCCTACCTTATATAAACTGAGTGCTGATTATGTATATGTATAAGAGATGATGATCTGGACCAACTGATGGGTGCTAGTTCAACATGAAATACACATATTGGAAATCATTTATTTTTAATGTGTATGTGGTTATTTATATTGATTGTACGAGATGGATTGGATAGCTATAAGAAACTTGAAAGTCTGAGTTCAAATTCCTTATAATTACATTAAGTTCAGTATAGACAATATACTTGTATTCAAATATATATAAATTAATTGTTATAAATAAATTAGAAGAAATTTGCAATAATTAAACTATTTACTTTTTCACAATTTGAATTCATCTTTATATGCAATAATATCTAAATTTTTGAAATAAGATTAGTTGATGCATGTTGTTTTTGTTTAAGGTAAAGATAAAGTAAACTTGCTTGAAAATCATGGGGAAAAAATTAAATTTTTATCTGCATTTGAAATTCAGGTTTTAAGCATGCTATGATAGTTTTTTAGTTGTCTACAGTAATAAAGAAAATCAAATTAGCAAATACCATTTTTAAAAAGCCATTAAAGTCGATGTGCCATTGAGAAACAGATGACAATGTTGTTAGTTTAATTTATGCCTAATCATTCCCTTTTTTAAAAAATAAAATATTACTTTCTTTTGAAAATATAACTATTTAAAAACAATTAATTTAATAATAATAATTAGACTAAGATCATTTCGCAATTTCATACCTTGTTTTTGACAGTTATTTATCTTTAAAAAATGATGTATTTATATATTAAGCATAATTTTCAGGTTAGTATATGAATGGCATTCTTTCATTTATATAATTGAGAAATAATATATTTTAGAGCAAACATGATTTATTTTAAAGGAATTTATTTTATCAGTAGTGTCATGCTTTTAAATATCTCTAACCACAAATATGAGTTTGCCTAAATGTTATATAAAACAGATTTAATTTTGTTTTATTTTAAAGTTATGAAAAAAGATGAAATGAACAGAATTATTAAATGTGATATATTTTAAAATCAATATTCTACACATAATTACATTCTATCAAAATTATATTCAGTTCAATTTTTTTTATAAACTTTATGTTGAGCTTATATGTGAAAATCATTTAAACAATAATTTATAAAATTTTATAGAGTTGTAATTATAATTTTGTTGAGTGCACAGGAAATTTATGTAAATACTTATAAGGCAGGTTTTAATCTGTATCAAATGCGCGTTGAATATTTTTTAATAGTCAAGCAATATTATTTTGCCGATAGCGGGACTTCCCAACACACATGATAGCGACTTTTATAAAGATAAGAGCGGCCGTCTTATCTTTAACCTAAATTTCTACTTATTTTATAGACTAAATATATTTGCAATGAAGGCCCTTTATGATATTAAAAAAACACATGCAAACAATTTTATAACATGGCAAAATATAAATTTGTATATTAATATATTAATGAAAGCTTTAAAAACTCTCTACTAATCTCTTTTAAATAAAGTTTAATTGTTATGAAAAAGCCATATTATGAATAGCAATAATGCTACTATACAGAATTATTTTTAAAAGTCAATATTGATCAGAATCTTGTCCACCATTGAAATATTCAAAACCATGAAGGTATTGCTTAAGTTTTGACAATTTATAAATACAGTATTAATTTATTTGAATTTTATCCAGTTACACTACAGTGCTCACAGTAGTAAATTACATTTGACTTTTACCCAGGATCTTCAGCCTAATAAATGAGTATAGAACCACAGAATTAGTCAAGGTTTCATTGCTTATAGTAGTAAATTACCTTATCACAAGAAAAAAACTGATATTCTTATTTGTAATATTTAATTTAAACTATAGATAATAGTTTATCTAAATGCAATTATATATCGTATTTATATTAAATCTAGGAAATATAAGTCAGTTCTTTTTAAGAACTCTTTTTGTAATGTATAATTAAAAAAAAAGCTGTTTAATAAGCATTATGGTAATTATTTAATCTGTATTTTTCATTTAATTATTGACACTTTATTAGAGTATCTATTTTTCAGTTTTTGCTACAAAGACTTATAAATTACTGAGATTTAAATTGACAATTAAATAATTAAGCATATTGTTAATTGTTCATAAGATTATTTGACAAAAAGACTCTCAAGTTGTAGATTAAGCCCAAAGCTTTCCTTCAGCTGGCAAGATTAGGTTTGCTTTACTTTAATCAACTAAAAAGTGAACCAGACATCTAGGCTTAATCAGAAGGACTTGGGATTTTAATTCTTTATGTTGATATACTTGTTTTTCTTTTGTTTAATAACTGTCAGTAAAAAAGAAACCCTAGTAATTATCTTTCATATAAATACAATACTCATGCTTAAAAAAAGATGTAGTGCAGTGTGATAATTGCATCTTGATTGTAAATAAGTTGAGAATTGTTTCTATTCAGTCAATTTAAATAGTTTTTTTTTTTTTTAGATATTCCTAAATGAGGTTGAAACAAGAGATGAAAATTATTACAATCTTCATGAACTAATGGTTGAACAGCTTTATGAATATGTTCTTTTATATTATTGCATATTGGAGGGATATTGAACATTCCACTCTTCTGTGATAGCTGTTAAGATTAATTTATCTTTACTTATGTGTAATAAAAAACATTATTTGTGATGGACTCACAACAACATCTTGAGAAATGTTAAGATGTCTCTTAAAGAAAAATTTTACTCATGTAAAATAAACTGTTTTATCATCATTAAAGAATGACTAAAACAATCAGTTATACTTAAATTATATTTGTGGAGATTTTTCTCATGTAAGTTGTAAAATTTTTCTTATTATTATCATAGAAGATGGCTTATTTTTGTGCAAAAATGTTAGCATATGAGATTAATATGTTTTCTCAAAATGTTCAAACAATTTGATATTTGATAAATCTTTGCAAAAACATGATTGGAAAATCAGAATATCATACTATAGTTACATAAATTGTCATATTTCTATATCATATTTTAAGGTTGTGAAAAGTCATGGTAAGATTATTTTGATCAACTGCTAAGAAAAGTTAAACTGATAGTGTGTCAGTCAACATGACATTTATTAATATATCTATAGATATTTCATTATGCCTGATGTTCCTTTGATTTTACATTGCGGTATTAGGTCTCGAGATAAAGGATGTGACAGAAATATAGAGAAGTTAGATGTATATTAATTTTTATGGTTATATGTTTGCTGTATTTTATAGTTTTTTTTGGTAGCAGCATTTTATAATATCAATTGGTCTCTCTTTAGAAAGTATTTTCTCATCTTTAGTTAATGTAGTTACACTTTTGGAATTAATAAAAGAAAAAAAAGCATGATAAATTGAATAGAAATCCTGTGATGTACAAGTAAGCTAGTAAGTATATTGAGTATTTGGTAACTTGATTCAGTTGATCTGATCTGAATTGTTTTTATTTGCATTAATCAGCTGATAATTGATTCTGAAATCTTCAACTCTGAAACTCTATCTCTATCACATGGCATTTTTTGTGATTTTTTACATTCAAACTTTAAATAATTTGTATCCTTGTATTTCAAATAATCATTTGCAAAGAGTTTAATTATATATATATATATATATATATATATATATATATATATATATATAATAAACAATATAAGACCAATATATATATATATATATATATATATATATATATATAAGATTGGTCTTATATTGTTTATTATAAGCTTATAAAAGTATATTATCACTTCCTTAGAATTCTTGACTGGAAAGGGGGAAAAATACACCAATATGTATTTATTTTTAGCTTATACGATGTCAAAAAATATAGTGTTAATGTGATGAATGGCTTCATTATTTAGTCTAACTTTTATATACATGTTAATGCTTGGTCACACCATTAACTTTGAATTTACATTTGTTCATAGTTTATTTTTGAATTAAATAGAAACTAATATCCCTACATATAAATAACTATACTTTATGCGTGAATGTATTAGTAATTGATTACATTTTCAGTGAAATTGATTCCAAAAGCCTTCAACTCACAATTAATCTAGTGCATTAGATATGCCAACTATTTTAACAATAATAGTGGCATGTTGATATAACAACTCTAAATATAGTTCATTTTTAATAATTAACTTATTATTTATTTTAGTTTATGGCCTTTTACTTATTTTTTGAATTTATACTTTTCCAAAACACTCATATATTGGCATATATATAATACATTTTAAAGATGTGATTTGAAATATTAAGTTTCTAGATAAATTTGTTAAAATTCAATGTCTCACTGATAATAATTTTTTTCTTATATCTTGATCATTATACTTTTTGATTAATTATTTTAAAATATCTTCAGGAATATGGACAATTATATGCATACACACCTATATATTAATACATTTTCCCAAAGTCAGATTTAGTTAAATTATAGTCTTCTATAATTTAATGATAAGTTTTATATTTGAGTTACTCACTAGTAGTTTATTTGACACACCTTATATCATAGAAACTTACATTAGAGCTCTGTATAGTGGATTCTAAATTTTTTTATGTATGACAAGTTATCTGAAGCTGGGTAATCATAGTAGTGAATTACTACAACTAGGTTATAGCATTTTACATCTTTGCTGATAGTCTGAAAGTGCATAATATTGGAACATTAGATTTTGCATCAAATTAGAATTATATCATAAAATAATATACTTCAATATATTGTTAAGAGTTACATCACAAGTAATGAAGTTTCAACTCATTAAATTTTTATATTTGTTAAGAATATAATTCATATCATAGCAGTTATTAATTTAATTTAAATTAAAATATTTACAAATAAATTTTAAAGAAAGCAGCAGTGCGAATAGTAGAACATGGAGAAATAAAAAAAAAGAATCATAATATAACAATGAGATGATTGATGAAGCACTAGGAGGAAGAAGATGAGAAAATATAAATAGAGAAATGACAATAAAATTATAAAGAAAAATTAGATTTGAAATTGTTCATAATAAAATAAAACTCTTTTAAGCATAAAAAGGTAAGCCAAAGAAATGAAAAAATAATTGATGCAAATAATAGGAAGTTATTATTAGAGAACTTAGATATATTGACAAGATGAGAAAACTCTATAAATAATCTAAATGATAGAAATAGTGAGCCCACATTTCTGCATGGAGAAAATTATAATGAGATAGACAAGAAATTAGTTGCACTGGATTCAGTTATAAAAAATATAGTTAAGAAGAAAATGGAAAAAGTACAGATTATTGACAAAATTGCCAATTCACTTATTGGAAGTGATACAGGAAAGAGACTCTAAAAGTGTGATATTATTTAGAATAATCAACAGGTGTGCTTACTGTATTAGTAATGCTTGGATCTTAAAGCAGTTTGAATTTAAAATAAGTAATAGAACAATTGATTCATATGGAATTTTGAGAATTATTGTTTAAATATATATATATATATATATATATATATATATATATATATATATATATATATATATATATATATATATATATATATAATAGTTCTTGGTTTAAATCATGTTAGTTTTCGTTAATTACCAATGTTTTGATGAAATAGGACTTAGCATTGTTAAGGTTAACTTTTCAAAGAAAAACCATTAGATCTCAAATAGTAATGAGATTGGGTGTGAAGTAAATAATCAGATTGAGCATGAAGTAGTTGAGCAGTCAGTATATAACTGATTACTCAACTAATTCATGTTCAATCTCACTCTTTATCTCACACTCAATCTCATTACTATTTGAGATCTACCAGTTTTTTTTTTTTGAAAAGTTAACCTTGGCAATGGTGGATGCTATTTCATTGAAACATTGGAAATTAATCAAAACTAACATATGGTTTAACCCAAAAACTATTTTATGTACATTATATAACCATGAAAATATTAAATATAATGTATATAACAATAAAAATAATAAATAAAATGATACTTAACTATTATCCACAGAAGTACTTTCAGTTAATTCCTTAACGCTCTTCAACTGGTATTAAATTCAAAAAACATAATGGAAGCAAATGTCATCAATTTAAATCCCATGAATCCTGACTTTTAAATGTTAGCAGCTTGTCTATTCATTTTATTTCTATTTATTAAAATTGTCTCCTTAATTATTATTTTTTATGATTTCTTTCTTCATGAAGAATCATAACATTTTTAATATCAAACTTAAATTTATATTTACACATCCTTTCATGGTCCAAAAAAACTGGAGCTGTCATTAAATGATAATTATTTTTACTAGATCTTTTTTGTTTCATAATAAAAAATTATGTTGTTATCAGTGTGATAAATTAAAAAGTATTGAGATATTTGTTAAAGAATTTTTTGAAAAGACTTAAAGATTGATAATAAAAAAGGATATCTGTTCTATATAATTCAAATGCTTAAATGAAAATTTTTAACAATATATATAAGAATGTGTTTAATGTTTTATTTTGTGATACAAATAAGTTAATGAATAATTCTAAAAATGCCATACCTATTAAGCAGAAAAGTAATATTGTGTTCTCAAATTTTTGTGTATGTATGTTATCTTATATAGATGAATCAAGGTACAGTATTGAAAACACATTAAAGGAGCATGACTTGTTATACAAGCACGTGAAAAATAAAAATATTAATGATTTAATGAAAGGATGTGTATATATAAATTTGAGTTTTTTATTGAAAGTATTAAGATTCTTCATGAAGAGAGAAACTATAATAAAGAAAAATTAAGGAGGCAATTTTAATAAATATAAATAAAATGAATATAATTAATAGACAAACTGCTAACTTTAAAATTCAAGATTCATGAGATTTAAGTTAATGATGTTTGCTTCCCTTATGTTTTTAAATTTAATGGCAATTGACAGGGTTAAGAAATTAACCTAAAGTACTTCTGCAGGTTGAAAGACTGTATATAATAGTTAATCATCATTATATTTATTATTTCTATTGTTATTACAATATTTGTTAATTAACAGAGATTTTATATATATATATATATATATATATATATATCTCTGTATATATATATATATATATATATATATAGAGAGAGAGAGAGAGAGAGAGAGAGAGAGAGAGAGGGAATGAAGGAAGTTTAACATTTGTTTACTAATCTAAGTGGAAAATTTAGTAGAATATATTGGGTTATTTTGATAGATATTTTTGAAGAATGCACAATATAAATTAAAAAGAGAAGTAAATATTAGGAAACCTGTATATACAATTAAAGATAGGTTGTTGTTTTTTTACAATGTGAATAAATAAGAATATAAGATAGTATTAATGCAACCCTTCAATTTTGTTTACCATTTATTATAAAAATAAAAATGACTAAATCATTAATTTTGGAAGGTCAGGTGAAATTAGAATATATAAAAAAATAGCAGGTTGACCTTTAATTAAAGAACTTTTAACTTTTTGGTGTGTATCCTATTGCTGAGGTAAATCTACAAGAGTTAACACTGTAAATAGGAATGTTTAATAAATCAGTTTTTTCTAAAAATATGACATTTATTGTGAATACCAAGAGTAATTGTAACAAATATATAAGAAATTTGTAAAAGTTTGGGATAAAAATAAGTACATTTAAGTCTAAAGAAATAATTATAAATGTTGTTCTGTCTAATAAGATGCAGAGCTGGGAATACTGATATGAGGTATTTAATATTTCTGCATTGGAGCTTAATTTCTTACTTCCAGTACTCAAATTTTATGTGACCTCTCAAACAGTTTAATTATTTAAATAACAATCAATATACTAAATTAAGAATTGCAATTGTTCAGCACAATTTTTATAAACATAAGAGGCTCTTTGTATGGCTCATCTTAATAGACATTACTATATAATATTAAATCATCCATGCACTTTGCTACTGCTTCACAATGCTTTATTTACCACTCTCTTTTACAGTTTACAGTTTTGATTGCCCCAGAAATCTTCTTCGGAACTTTTATATCTCCTAACTTGAACTTAATAGACATTACGGTTTGAATGTAGTTTATGAGAAGCAGATATTCCAATAATTATGGAAAAGAAAAAGAAAATATTGGCTGTTTTAGAAGAAGGATTAACTATGGAAATAAGAAAGTTATAATGGGAAAAATAATGAGAAATGTTGAAGTTTTGAAGAAAGTAAACAAAAAATATTATTTATTGAGAAAATTATGTTGCCGAAGAATTGAGCATACATTCAGATATATAATAATTATAAAAGATGAAGGATATTTTAAAAAGATATTTAGAGAGTTAAGTGAAACATAAATAATATAAATAAAAATTAAGTTGATTGATAATCTAAAGAAAAAAGTATTTATGAATATTTAAAAATTAGAATAGTGGAGAGAAAAGTTTTGAAAGATTTGGGATAATGTGAAAAGAGTGAGGTTTTTCAAGATAATATATATATATCTTAAAACCTTTTACTTTCACTATAAAGTCTCTTTACCATCTTTGAATGAAGAAATAGTGAAAGTAAAAGTAGTCATTAGAATAATTGGCTGCTTATGAATTAATTTTTTGATGTTTAATTAACAATAAATAAATAAATATATATTTATAAAAATAAAATCTTATTTGTGTTATACTGTATAATTAGAGAAGATAAAAATGACTTCAATCAAAAGTTGACTATATCAATTTTTACTTTGATTTTTTTAGAAATTGCTCACGCACTTGAATTTGATAATACTAAAATATTAGCTAATTTGGAAAGCATAATTTAAGAACTATGAGAAAGTCTATTGAAATATTAAAAAGTCCAGTTGGTTTAAACAAATCTGTTGAAGCATTATATATTCTAGCCTTGTGGAGGCTACATTATTTTATCTCTACTAAAATCAACGTGGAATCAATTAATTGTAATACTAAAAAAAATATTTTTGTTAATCCATCTATTCTGAATGATCAACCATCAAATATATATAAAAATGATTGTCCTTTATTTCACGCGCAATCTCCTTATACTTATGATATAACACTTCTTCATTAAGATCTTAGCCTTAAAAAGGAGGAAAATTATTTTAGCAAAACATTGGAAATTAAAACAAAATAATATACTGTATAATCAATTTAAGATTTTTATCTTCATCTTATAAACATGAAAATATTATATATATATGACATTTTCATATTAAATGTAATTAGTGAAAAAGATTTTCCCTTTCCGTATGCTGTCAATACTACTGCATTGCCATTCTTTGTCAATTGCCAGATCAGATATTTAATCAGCAAATAATTGGATAATGTGGTGATATAATTATGGACCAGCTACCTGAAAACAAATCATGAACTCAGAAATTCTCTGCTACTGAATTTATTTAAAATCTAGATTCAAATTATAGGTGTTGGAAATAGCAGGTGATAGTATTAAATATATATATATATGTCCACAGATGGCGTCCTACCAAAAACACCTATCAAGCGTATGTTTCGTTTACATAAACGTCAGAGTAGTTAGTATTCACTATCTCTAACTATAATTCCACTTTCAGATCATGATTTCAAGCTATTTGCTATCATCAGTGAAAGACAGGAATAAAGAAACTAGATCTAAATACAAACTCTGAGCGTTTATGAAACAATTTCTATTCAGCTTGCAAGCGTGAATTTTTTAGACACGTAATGTCTTCAAACTCAGCATAGCAAACCAGATAGCTATATGGGTCTGATCTCAGTTCAGCATCACCACATAGTAGAAGCCTCTGCAATCTATATCATTGCAAGAAAGACCTCAAAGGTACATTTATGATAAACAAAAATGCAAGTTAAAAAACTTGCTAATGCTTGTATTTATGTCCACAGATGGCGTCCTACCAAAAACACCTATCAAGCATATGTTTCGTTTACATAAACGTCAGAGTAGTTAGTATTCACTATCTCTAACTATAATTCCACTTTCAGATCATGATTTCAAGCTATTTGCTATCGTCAGTGAAAGACAGGAATAAAGAAACTAGATCTAAATACAAACTCTGAGCGTTTATGAAACAATTTCTATTCAGCTTGCAAGCGTGAATTTTTTAGACACGTAATGTCTTCAAACTCAGCATAGCAAACCAGATAGCTATATGGGTCTGATCTCAGTTCAGCATCACCACATAGTAGAAGCCTCTGCAATCTATATCATTGCAAGAAAGACCTCAAAGGTACATTTATGATAAACAAAAATGCAAGTTAAAAAACTTGCTAACGCTTGTATTTATGTCCACAGATGGCGTCCTACCAAAAACACCTATCAAGCGTATGTTTCGTTTACATAAACATCAGAGTAGTTAGTATTCACTATCTCTAACTATAATTCCACTTTCAGATCATGATGATCTGAAAGTGGAATTATAGTTAGAGATAGTGAATACTAACTACTCTGATGTTTATGTAAACGAAACATACGCTTGATAGGTGTTTTTGGTAGGACGCCATCTGTGGACATAAATACAAGCGTTAGCAAGTTTTTTCACTTGCATTTTTGTTTATCATATATATATATTAACAATATTCACTAGAATAAAAACTACAAAATTTTAAAAAATGCCTGTATAAAATTAAAGATTAAAATTCTTTGCTATAGCTAGCTTCGGTATATTCCACAATCTTAAGTAGCAAACCGTTAATATTTAAATATGATCTGATCATATTTAAATATTAACGGTTTGCTACTTAAGATGGTGGAATATAACGAAGCTAGCTATAGCAAAGAATTTTAATCTTTAATTTTATACAGGCATTTTTTAAAATTTTGTAGTTTATATTCTAGTGAATATTGTTATTATACTTATATTATTTGATATTATACATATATATATATATATGATATATAGATTAAAATTAAAGTGTCTGGTATATATATATATATATATATATACCAGACACTCAATCCATCCTGGATCACAGAGGTCACCACCAGATCACTACATATCTGGATAAAGAAATTAACAGTGTTTTCATATAATAAATATGATGTAGCTAGAATTATATGGAAAGGAGTTGCAGTAGCAGGGTTAACATATGGTAATGATGCATTATATGTTAGTAAAAAGATATTAGATTACTTAGAAAAAGCTCAAAGAGAAGTAGGAAGACATGCATTGGATGCAGAAGTATGAACAGCAAGGGAGGCAATTCAAGGAGAAATGGGATGGTCAAGTTTTCATATGAGAGATGCAAAAAGTAAAATGAAAATGTTTGGTAGATTGCAGTTTATGGATAATAAAAGAATAGCTAAACTAGTATTTAATTGGGTTATGAGTAAAGGGCAGGTAACAAGATGGGTGAGAAAGGTAATGTGGTATGCAAAAGATTTGGATAAAGAATTTATATCAGTATATTTGTACAAAAGATGGGATGATTGTGTTAGGAGAATTGTTGAGTGTTATAGTGGTAAGGAATGTGATAAAAGAATAGATTTATTAATAAATAATAGAGAGTTAAAGAGTTGGAGAACTAGTATAGAGAGTAAAAAGAGTTTAAATATATATAGAAATAAGCAGAATATTAGGTGTGAAATAATATATGATAATAGTAAGGAAAGTAGTTTATTGTTTAAAGCTCGAACAGGATCTTTAGCTACAAAAGAATATATATGTAAATGGAAAAATATGAGTGATTTATTTTGTAAATTATGTAAGGAAGGAATAGAAAATATTAGGCATTCGTTAATTGAATGTAAATGTTTAAAAACAGAAAGGGTACATATAATGAAGTTGTGGGAAAATAAATATGAAAAGAGTGATTATACAGAAAGTGAATTATTGGTTTTTATGCTGGGTTTGAGAAAAGATAAGGGGGATTTAGATATAAAGATTATAGAGTTGACAAACATTATATTGTGAAAATGGGATAGAGCAGATTATGAGTAAATTTAGAGTGGGGAATGTAAAATAAAGTGGCTAACAGGTTTATCTGGGCATAATGGCTGAGATATTCTTTGACTTTGTTTAAGGAGAAGCCATAATACATCACATCACATCACATCACATGGGATGGATGAAAGAAAATAAGGTAGTGGGGGAAATGCAAGGAGGTTTTAGGTCAGATAGACGTATAGGAGATAGTTTCTTTGTAGTTACACAACTTATGGATATGAGTAGGAATTCAGGTAGATCATTATATATGCATTTTATAGATATAGAGAGGGCATATGATAGAGGAAATAGAAATAGATTATAGGTAAGGTTAGCAAATTTGGGAATGGATGAAGCTTTAGTAAATATTATTAAGAAACTATATGAAAATAATTACTATACTTAACAATTAGGGGATATAGAATCAGTTAAAGTTAAAAATGGGGTGGGATGAAGGCAATGGTGCCCTTTGTCACCTATTTTGTTTTTGTTGTATTTGAGTAAAATGGAGAAAACAATAGAAAGACTACAAAGAGAGATAGAGATGCCCTTAATAGGTGGCAAGGAAGTATATACTTTGTAGGGGTTTTTTTGCAGATGATATCTTTTTGTGTGCAGAGAGAAGAGAAGATATGGAAATTATTTTGAAAACATGTGCAGGGGTGGGTAAAGAGATAGGGATTAAATTTAGTGAAGAAAAATCAAATATAATTATGGTTAATATTGGGAGAAAAGAAGATGTAGAATTTTTACTGGGGGATATAAAGTTAAGTATGGTGGATAGATATACGTATTTGGGAATCATCTTATGTAATCAGGAAAATTGCTTGGATGAATGGGAGAAAAAAATGGTAAATGAAGCAAAGAAAAGAAAGGGTTTGATAAAGAAACTAACAGTGTTTTCGTATAATAAATATGATGTAGCTAGAATTGTATAGAAAGGGAGTTGCAGTAGCAGGATTAACATATGGTAATGATGCATTATCTGATATTAAAGGGGTTTTAGATTATTTAGAGAAAGTACAAATGGAAATAGGAAGACATGCATTAGATGCAGAGATTTGGACAGCAAAGGAGGCAATTCAAGGAGAAATGGGATGGTCAAGTTTTTATTTGAGAGATGCAAAAAGTAAAATGAAAATGTTTGGTAGGTTGCAATTTATGGATAGTAAAAAAAATAGCCAAAATAGTGTTTAATTGGGTTATGAGTAAAGGTCAGGTAACAAGATGTGTGAGAAAGGTAATGTGGTATGCAAAAGATTTGGATAAAGAATTTATATCAATATACTTGTATAAAAGGTGGGATAGTTGTGTTAGGAGGATTGTTGAGTGTTATAGTGGTAAGGAATGGGATAAAAGAATAGATGCATTAATAAATATTAGGGAGTTGAAGAGATGGAGAACTAGTATGGAGGGTAAGAAGAGTTTAAATGTATATAGAAGTAAACAGAACATTGGGTGTGAGTTAATTTATAACAGTAAGAAAAATAGTTTATTGTTTAAGGCTCAAACAGGATCTTTAGCAACAAGAGAATATACATGTAAATGAAAAAAATATGGGTGATTTAGTCTACAAATTGTGTAAGGAAGGTATAGAAAATATTAGGCATCTGTTGATTGAATGTAAATGCTTGAAAGCAGAAAGGGTACAAATAATGAAGTTATGGGAGAATAAATATGACAAAGTGATTATACAGAAAATGAGTTATTGATTTTTATGCTGCATTTGGGAAAAGATAAGGGAATTTAGATATAAAAGCCATAGAGTTGACAAAGATTATGTTGTGTAAATGGGATGGAGCCATTTATGGGAAATATTAGGGTGTGGAATAGAAGGGGAAGGTAAAGTGGTTAACAGGCTTCTTTGGGCATAGTTGCTGAGAGATTCCTGACTCTGTTTAAAGAGAAGTCACAGTATATCACATCACATGGAAAATTTATTTATCGTGATCAAAAATGGATGAGGATGATGGTTTGCACCGACTACATTCAGGGTAAAACAAGAAATCTTAAATATTGTTCAGACAATTGAGAAATAAAAGCACTAAAACAAATGCCAGCCAAATTAAGCTTAAACAATTTGAAAATTTTATTGACAGTCATATAACATTTTAACGTATAGATTTGCACACAATAAATATGGTTATATCAAGTGTGTACTAGGAAGAATAAAAAATCAATGCTGTAGCAGACAGACTAATTTTCTAATCATTAATCAGAAAATGAAGAAATGATTTTCCTTCAGCTGGCAATTCACCCAAAGTAATTGTGGTTTCCTTATTAAAAAGTTCTAAAAGTGAAAAGTAAAGAAAGTTTCTTCAGGAATCAACAAACCAGCATGGATGAACATCACTAGCATATTGATTAATGATTTCATAATGTCCGCATAACTACTGCATGGAAAAATCATTTTTAAGACCACGGTTGATTATGATGCAAGAACAAACAAAAAAAGTTAAATGAATACGATGGAGTATAAATTATAAAATGGGAGAAAACTTAAATCTCCAATTTAATGAAATAGTGAAATTACAAAATACTCTGGTGAAGATGATTTCAAATCAATAAAATATTAAATCTATGATTTAAGGAAAAGAGACATTTAAAACTGGTGAATCATCAATCAAACTATTGACCAAAACTAAGCTGAGTACAATAATTAAAGGTCTCAGTAGGTGACTGGTAAGTAATTACAAAACTAGCTATGTCTGCCCAAGCATTTCAAGAAGTGGGATAATTAGAATTACAAATAATTTCACAAATCAAATTCCCAGTATACACTCTGAAAAATAAAATTAAAGCAAAAAAGGATAAAAGTTCAAATAAATCTAGCAAAAAAAATATGAACATTTGACCTAGATTTTATAAGTTAATTTATCAGAGAGTATAAATGACATGAAAATATGAAAACATTAAATGCCTTTGCAGAAAGAAATGTTCTATCACCTAGAATTTAAATGGGAATTAAGAGTATCTTCCGGCAAGTGGTTCACCCAAACCAATTCCATTCATTTTATAAATATTTTAAAAAGATGGATGCATGTGTTGAACAATGGGACAGAGCAGATGAACTTTTCTTTGTCCAGAAAAGAAATGTTGGAACTAAGAATGTCATAATTCTGCAAAACGCTCATGGACAAGTATGTTTAAACCAGCCAAGGTTAGTCTCACACAAGACAAGGATAAGATTATGAACTACATAATCTGAACTATAGAAAATAAAATCTCTACCAAGAAAAACAACAATATATTCGATAAACTGCCAGACAAAAGATTTTGCGGTTTACAAAAAGAGCAAACACAGTAATTTAAATCAATTATTGGACAATAAAATAAATACAGGTGAGCAAATTAAAATTATGAAAAACTGCTAAAGCATTTACAAAGAATTAGGCATATAAACAGAGCTATATTAAGCATAAAAAAACAATCTCACAGTACACTCTCTAATAAGCAAAATGGAAAATAAACTTGGAATCTTAAAACTAAGATTCCAAGACACACTATAAAATACAATGAAAAGCAAATACAGTTAATAAATAGAAGATTAAATAATTATTAATACTACAGATTTATTTTTAGAATGAACAGAGTTTTAACTAAAGAATATACCATGGAAAGAATAAAAAAAATGTATTTACCTTACAGTAAAGCAAAATTCATGTAGTTTCACAGAGTGCACACTTTTAATAAGTTCATATTTCAGATGTCTTCTGTCCATGAAGGCAAGTGTAGAGGCATTTTGGGGATGCAATTTATTTTAAAGTTCCATAGCATGACAGAAGAACAGCTGGAAGTTAGGGTCCGTCCTTGTTAAAGTTGGCAACTCATATTGTTAATTGCAATATGCATGGCAGTGTATTTTGACATCTTGTGAAGACAAATTTTAAAAAGAACTTAAATATCCTAATTGCCAACAGTATTAATCTCAACAAGCTAATATAACTGCGAATGATGAATGAATTACTTTGACTAGCTTGTTACAGCCAAGAATAAAACTATATTGTCCACAATTTGTGGGGTTATTTATACCCACACTCCATTTCCTGTGTAAACCTTTTTTGTTTTTCAATTCTATATCTTAGGGCAAGACAAATCTCAATCTCCCACTCAAACTAATTTAAGACTTTTAACCAGGGATTATTTTTAAAAAAAAAAAAATACACAAAATTAAATCTCTGCTTTTCAATCGAGCAAAAAATGGATTTTAATTAAAATAAAAGAAACAGGAATGTAATTAACAAGTATGCTTGCTTTTAATTAATTTGATTTAAAAAAAAATTAAAAACAAGGGTAAAAGAAAACTATTTTAAAAGCAATTTTATATATAAAAAATAAAATGATATATTTTAAACATAAACGAGTAATGTGTGCTAATACACGTACTCTTATAAACAATTTTTAATTTATTTATTTTTTAACATTAGAAATTTAATTTAAAAAGTTTTAATTTTTGGTAATGAAACTATTGAATTGGGTCGAGCATCCAGTTCGATATATATATGTTGATATGAAGATTTTCACGGGTTGCATATATAAAAGACATATTTTGTGGATTCATCCGTGTTAAAAAATTTAAATACTATATACCGATGTTTTGACTTGATCACACACACGGATGAACCCGCAAAATATGTCTTTTATATATATTACAAATAAAATATATGTTAATTAAAAATTATTGTAAAAGCAATATATATATATATATATGTTTGTGTGTAATAAAGTAATTCGTAATGTGAATATATATATAGAACATTAAACACAATCTTTTTAAATATATATATATAATGATGTTACTGTAATTAATACACACTTCCACCTCAGTACTGTAAGAACATTTCTACTTAAGAAAAACGATTGTGTTTAATGCTACATATATTATCTGGGTTTATTCTCCTGTAATTAACAGTTTTATTGTATTGTTTTAATTAGATTATGACTGCAGTTGTTGGATATGCATTATCATTATTTTTAAAACATTAATGTTGTAAAGGTATTGCAAGTAATATATGAACAAGATGTAAAATTCAACCAATAAAAATTAAAAACAGACATTTTTAAAGGTGAAGACCTATTGTAGATGAAGAAAGCAAAATAAAAAAATAATAAGTGCTTTGATTAATGGGCTTTAAGAAATTTTTCCAAAGGGGGAGATGATTTACATATTTGGAAAAATTTCTTAAAATCCAATAATAAAAATGCTTGCTAATTTTATGTCTGATTATTCATTAGTCATTTACCTACTTTTCACATTTTAAAAAAATATTCATTTTTATCTGTTGCCTGAAACACCTATTGTGTATATAATAATATTGTCAATTACACATGGCCGATATTGAACAATGTATCTTTTATATCTGTTGCTCATGAAAATTTTAATTTTAATATATATATATTAAAGAAATCAGCAGATAAGTGAAACTTTAAAAAAATATTCTTTAGAACATTTTTATTGTTTTTTGACTGTTTCCATTTTGAATAAATATAATATTTTATTTAAAACTTCTTTATTATTATATTAAATAGATTGTAAATGGATGTAATATGTTTCAACTCATATTTCAGTCAAGGCTAATATGACAGACATCAGTACGGTTACTTAACTATGTATAAGCAAGAAAGAATTAAACAGCTGTCTTATGAATTGATCTTAATAATGGTGTTCATAATTTTTTTAATTTTTTTTATTATAATGTTAAGTAATTGTTCACTAATTCATATCTTTTAAGTCACATGTCTTATTCTTCTGGAAGATATATGATATTTTATGCTACATAGTCTTCTTACTTTTCTTCAACTATTACTGCTACCCAAAATAACATAGATTCATCAAGGAATGGTGCATTATTCCCACTTGGTATACATAAATGCTATTGCCATAATTATTGCATTTTGAAATGAGACTGAGTAAATGTTTGAAAGTAGTTTACATATCTGGATAGAAATGCTAATTTACCTCCAATTCTTGATGCTAATTGTTAGATGAGGTTTTGTTAATGACATTTTAGAAATTAAAATTCTAATTTAAGTATTTGAAAACTTTAATGAATAGGGTTTGAAAGAAGAGGCAAAATTTTAGGATAAGTGTCCTTTATTAAAACATGTTGATCTTTAATGGTGAAGATTTTCAGAGAATAAGTATTGGAAGTATTCTATTATATAGAGATGTAATATATTGCAATTGCAGAAATGTCCAAAAAATAACAGAGTAAGTAAGAAATATAAAACTAAATATTGTTATTAAAAAAAATAAAGCTGATGAGGAATATATTAGCTGTATTTCTATCATCAATGGACACATAGAAGGCATTTACAAAGTGGTCAGAGAGAAAAAAATTACAATAAATATCTTAAAATTATAAAAGTATTGAAGATCTAAAGTCGATAGGATAGAAATTGCAAAGTAGAACAAATGAAAAACGAACTCACTGCCTTTAAGTGTGCATTATACATCAGACTAGGATACATCATATTATACTTGATTTATTTTGCTTTTATTATATCATATACATATAGCCTGGCAATTTACTTCCTCACTAGAGAACGACTAATCATCATTTTTGAACATTTAGAATAGGAATGATTAAAGTCAGTTATTTCAACAAATGTTATCTAGTCAAAAAAATTATATATATGAAAAAAAAAAAAATCTGGTTTCATTCTACATTTCAACTTCTTATCTGGGATATAATAATCTAATATATGAGCCACATCACACCATGTGCTTTTAATGAGATGTACAGGGAAGAGTATTTTGAGGAGTAATTTTTGACTGTTGCAATTTCTGTCTTACTGTTTATTTACTTTTATTGTAATTTCTCCCATTGATAAATGATATTATTTTTATTATTATATCTTTTGATATTATTTTCCATTTTTTTTTGTTACTACTTTTATTTTATTTTTAGTATTACTTTTGTTGTTATTATTAATACTTGTATTTAATTTTTTAGTGTGTTTAATACTTTTATTTTTTATTTTTAATAGAATAAATTCAATTTCCTTTATATTCTTTCTATCTTCTTTTATTTTTACAAATACCTGCAAGTGGTCAACTCTGTTATAAAATAGAATTTTTTTTTATCCAATTGCATCCTCTTCTGTCTCTCTTTTTCTCCAGATGGTAAAGATTTTTTTTTCACTTTTGCCAACAGCATTATTGATTAAGATGTGATTTTATTTCAGAATCTTTGTGAGAATTTCAAAACTTACTTTCTTCACTTACTTTCATTTAACATTAAGGCTGATTGATTTGGTTTATGAAGTCTGTGTTTAACATATATATATAATTGTCTTTGGTTTTTTGGATTATTTAGTACAGGGTCTTGTTCTTGAAGAGCCTCTCAGACCATGTATGACTTCTCTGCAGAAATTGTGACTTTGGGATAATGTGTTTGGGTAATCATATTTCTTTTCGTTAATTTTTGGACAATAGTTCTGATTTTTTTTTCCTCCCATTTCGTTTTCTGATATTTTTATTTGGATTTTTTTTTCTTTTCTTTTTTCTGGAAGTAGAATGTTCACATTCATTTACAAGTGATTAATAATAATGTTGGACAAGATATATATAATATAAATGTGTGTGTGCACATGTGTATAAATATTAATAATTTTAATGGGAATTTTTTATTCGTTTTATATAAAAATTTTGATTATGATATAATAAAACTGGCATTATCAACTGAAATCATGCCATCTAAAAATAGTATATGTCTAACAAACATTTAAATAAAAAACGAATCCATTTTTAGTTTATCCCTACCAGGGAATAAACTAAAAACCACTTCATTTAAAAAATGAATCAGGAAAATACTATTTCTAATTGTCGATTCGGGTTGGCATTTGTTTGGTTATATCATATCTGATATTTTTATTTAAAAAATAGATAGTGAATTCCTTTTAAATTTATCAATATTATATCTAAAATTTCATAAAAAATTTTGAATTATATTCAAATATGTTAAATATTTTCATGGATCATTTGAGATATAAAAATAAGAATAAATGGGAAAACTTCACGTAGCAATTAGAGCGTTCCACCATCAGATTTTCAATGAAATGGATGGCGGAAGAGTTGTGGGGTAGAGTAGTTTGAAGCCTGTCCATTAAAGTATGAAGATTGGCTATCTTAATATAAGCTGTGCTTTGATTGTGTATGTGTGTGGAGAAGATAATCTGGACCAACTGATGAGTGCTGGTTTAGCAGGAAATAAATGTATTGGTGATTATTTATCTTTTCAACATATGTGTGATCAAGTGTATCAGCTGTATGAGATAGCATGGATAGCTGAGAGTTGTGTCAAAGTCTGAGTTCAAACCCCCCCTATATATTACATATAGAAGTGCAGGTATAAAAAAGCCTGTACTATAGAAAAAAATCATATTTCAAAATGTAGTAATTAGATAAATTGTCCAATTAATAAGCTCTTAAGCATCATGTTCTAGTAATAAATAATGCATGAGTATTTATTAGTGTGTCAAAAGGTATTTAACTTGTGTCCTAAGATCTTTTATATTATGTTAACATGATTTTTGTGCATTGATATATGCTCATATGAGTGATATACATTTGGTTAGTTTATACCATTTTAAAAATGTAAAATATTATGTATGTACACCTGGGTCTCATTTTACATGGATTTATTTAATGTGATTTTGAAGTTACGTGATCCATGTTTCTTCGGAAGTCAAACTCCGATAATGCGCTATTACTTTAAATAATAAATTTTGTGCACTTATGTCATATTGAAAGTAATAGCACATTATTGGAATTCGACTTTCATCTTAGTAATTTCAATATTTTCAGTGCTTTATAATAGTAAGATTTTATGCAATAATGAAATTAAAATCATGATTTCCACATTTTATGTATACCCACATTAAATTTTACAAGATTATAATGTAAATTTGTTCAAACATTGTGTGTGTTAATTTTGCATTTTAAATCACATTCTGTTTTTGCTTTTTAAAAAAGAACGTAATCAATTATTAATCATTTAGTGTTCGCAAGTTTATTTTTAATTATTTTCTTATTAATGACACTAATCATGAACATGCTCTTAAATTCCAACAAGAGCTAAATGGTTGCATGTCTGGATATCACGAGCTTCATAAACAATTAATAAAATCTTCATCTCAAAGATTAATTACTAATTACATTGTCACCAGAAAACCATTAACACAACATGAGAGTGAAGTTGGCGCTAGTTGTATTTCCTCTTGTGAAGAATCTAATTTTTTTACCAGTTTGCAAACAAATCTGTTTATCGGCAAGTAGCGATAATAATTAAAATGTGTATAAAAAATTTCAATTACTGTACTGTAAATTACGCATAAAAATATATTGTTTTGAATAAAATTAAATATTATAGTTAAAAAAAGGTTGTCTTGTATCAATTTTTTTCAAATTTGAAATTTTTTATTAGTCATATTTTATTTCCTTATTTTTTTTTTTTTTTTACACGAATTTTAAAGTAATTTTACATTGGTGCTTTGCTTTTATGCAATTTTTGAAAAATCACAGTTTGTATCCCCCCCTTTTCAAGGTAAGTTACATCTATTTTTGTGCGATTTCTTTTGCGCGTGTTTTCTGAGGAACCTATCTATTGCATAAAACAAGAGCCAGGTGTACATATATAAAAAAAATATCAAAGGAAAATGTGATGTTATTTTTATATAATTAACTGGAGATACATCTTTCAGTGACATTCCTAGAAAACCAATAATTATTATTGACAGTCCTAAGACTAACCACTTTTGGTATAGTGTTCATTGAGACAAAAAAAACTATAATTGGATACTTGGGTAAAGTAACTTAGTATTATATTTGCCAGTAGTAATAAATGATTTCCTTGAAACATCCTGCTGAACATATGGCTAGTAAATTACATAGAAATAGTCCCACACAATTATTTTACATTTATGTCATAACAAAGACATGAAAATATTTATATCTTACATATGTATAATCAGATAAAATAATTATAATATTATTATAATATATATATATATATATATATATATATATATATATATATATATAATATATTAAGGGACTTAACTCAGACTTTCAAGCTCTTACATCTATTCAATCCATTTTATACAACTAATACGCATGACCACATATATATGAAAAAGATAAATGATTTCCAATATACATATTTTATGCTGAACCACATTCATCATTTAGTCAAGATCACTATCTCCCACACATATATACAATCAGTGCTCAGTTTATATTAAGATAGCAAATCTTCAAACTTTAATAGTCAATCTTCTATTTAATTTACTCTCCAACTCTTCACCCATCCATATCATTGAAAATCTGAGGATGAAAAGCTGATGCCAATATTATTATCATATCCATGTTCCATCCTTTGATTTTCAATGATATGGAATTTCAATGATATGGATGGCTGAAGAATTGGAGAATGGAGAAGATTGAAGCTTGTCCGTCAAAGTTTGAAGATTTGCTATCTTAATATAAACTGAGTACTAATTGTATATGTGTGTGGGAGATAGTGATGTGGACCAAACAAGTTATTCCTGGATGTAATAGATCATGAATTTTGATAATGTGATCTGACAATTTTCATATAAAGTAATTGATATCTCATACTGTTTAAATAATAAATAATTTATTTACATATTTGTAATAATACAGTTTTCAATACAAATTTATTTCTATTTTCAAGAAAATATGTATTTATTACTAAATATTTACAAACAATGTATCCAGTAAAGCTAGGAATACACATTAAATTATATTCACTAATTTAAATTGAATTCCTTTCTCTATATAATTGATGCCTTATCTAATTAAATTTTGATAACATGCAATTTTATTTATTTAATAATCTAATCTCTAAAGTATCTATTAATTGATGTTGCACAAACACATATGGAAAAAAAAAAACTTAACAAAGGATAGCATATAGACATTCTCAAAAATGGCCAAACGTTGTTCTTTATCAATATTAAAAGATTAATTTTATAAGCCACAGTATATAATATAAACCTATAAGTATATTATGAAGTACTATTTGCTGACAATGATCCTCCATGTCTTTAATGCATGAAGGATGTAACTTTATGCATTGATGACCCTTCGAAATATGACTTATTTATTCAATCATTTTTAGATTCACAGCTGCCACATATATATTTAAAAATAATGTTATAAACATGTAGATAAACACATACATATTGTTAAAACTAATAATAATTCAAAGATGTGGCCATTCTTTGGGTCCTACTTCTTATAAAACAATAACCACAAACTTAATTTATAAAGAAGGTTAGCTATTGGATCCCACCTCATATAAATAGTATCATTAATATTAAATCATTCCACAGAGGTGATCAGCTTTGGATGCTGCTCCAGAAAAACAAAATTCTTCAAATTAATTATTTTTCATTATATCATAAATATATTATAAATTTAACTTTAAACAAAGGATCTAAATAATTATATTCATATAATAAATTCATACAAGTGTCAAATTATTGCAAGTGGCAACATCTATGTACAAGACAATATCAAGTATATTTAAAACAATAACTCATGTTTTTAATTTAAAATTTCAGTCATTATATTGCTGTCTTTTTTTTTTAATTCTATTTCTTGGACATTTTACATATTTTGGAGCATATTTTCACAAACTTGCAATAAAGTATATATATATATTGTTATGACTTTTGTCCTCTCTGGCTAATTTGTCTAAACTTTTATATTACTTAACAATTTAAAATATTATTATAAAACTTTTTATTTAATGCAATTCTTTTTAGTTTTTTGTCGTTTTTTATTATCCATTTATACTTGAAAGGATACACTTTTAATCAATAGTAATCAATACTAATTTTTAAAAGAATTCTATAAGAAGAAGTAGCAAATCTTTATTTTTATATATATTTTTAAAAATTAAATTTTAAGATAAATCAAGTCACCATTTTGAAGTTGCTACCTTTAAATCATTTTAAGGGAGGGGGGATAAAACAAATCATTTATTTCTTCATAGCATTTTTCAATGGATAATTTCATTAATTTGAAAACTATGTACATGTAATTAATTAATAATCATAACTACACTTATATATATATATAATACATTTTTTGAAGATTTGTGCAAAAATAAAGATTTTAAAGTAAGTAAGTCCAAATTATAAACAGTTTTTTTTTTCAAACATATATAGAACAATAGTCAAATATTTTTTTTGCAGGAATCTTTTCAGCAGCTTACTGTGAGATTTCATAGTTTATGCTGTGGTTTTTCCCTGGAGACATGTACACAGTTTTTTAAAGACAAGTTAAAATTCCATATATAAGCTTCCTTGACAGAATGGAACTTCTTTTCCTGTGGCTTATAGTTTTGTCTATTGAAAATTTCTGCACAAATATTCACTGATTCATCATTTTGTTTTTCCGTTTGTATTGCGATTTGTGACTTCTTATGAATAGCATGTTCAGGTTGATAAATATTGGATCCAAGATAGTCTTCAGTCAGATAATGGCTTTCTATTTTTTAATGTCAATAATCAAATAGCATAAGTAAAGAGTACATTCAAGGAAACACACTTTATATAACCACTGTATGACTTCATTTGATTTTAAACCTTAGGTTTCTTAATTACATTTAATTAAAAGAAAAAAATTATGCATTATAATTTCCTACTCAAAGAAGTTCTTATCTTGGAGTAAAAGCTGCATCAGATCTTTATAATTTGACATTTTTTTACTCTATTGTCTCCAGAAAAGAAACCCACAAAAAATGCAATTTTAAAATAAAATCTTAATTATATATCAACTTTTTTTTTCTAAATCCAAATCTAGGTGGTTTAATTAAATCTTGTATTTTTTAAGACTATTTTTTAAATCAATCTAACCTTGTGTTGTTTTTGAAATAATATAGCATTTAAACATGCATTTTACCACATATTTTCTCCTTTGTAATTCTAAGTACATTTTTTTAGTTCTAAACCTTTCAGCTACTGTAACAAAAAATAGTCACACTATTTTATTCTAAAATATAAAATATTATTAATTATTTATTTCCAAATTTATATCCTTTATAATTTACTAATAAAACTAACATATTACATTATTATTTTTAAATGTTTGTTATATTTTTTATTTTATTTTTTTTGCTTTATACCCTAAAAGAATTTCAATGCTATTTTTATTATTCAGTCTCACAATTACTGTTAGCCAACTCTCCCTCATGTATAAGATCACATGGATGCCAATGAAATATATATGACATTTTCTACTAATTAATAAATTTTATACTAATTAATAAATGCAAACCATTATATAAATGAAGTTAAATCAACAACCATGATGTAGCAGTGTGCAATAACCAATAAGATCAGTTCTGATAGCAGAAAGAAAACCATAAAATCTATCCAAACTACTACTAATCAAAAGAATATCTCTTTTGAGAGGCATGCTTATTGGAAATATAAATATCTAATAGCCTGCAGTTAATTATCCCATTCAAGTTGTGTAAAGTAAAATTATATCTATAATTTACATCTTTGAAATCATCAAATATTATACAGTTTAGCATCTATCAGGTGTTTATGTTTTTTTGTATTTTTTATATAATGAGGGATTAAACTTCTAAAATAATATTTAGTTATTTAACACATTTTCTGATGTTTATATTTGTTTGACTCTCTCAGTTAAAATTTGTGGCATGATATATATGCATGTGCTAATATAAATATATATATATATATATATATATATATATATATATATATATATATATATATATATATATATATATATATATATATATATATATATATAAAATAATGAAACTTAAATATATTCCAAACAATGGTAAACAATTTATAATATAATATAAATAAAAACTCATAAAGAAATATTTTCGATTATATTCATAATCATTTTCAACTCAACTTTCAAAATGGAATCATCTATTTTATTTTGTTTATATATATATAATATTTAAATTCATGTATATTTCCTATGCTAAACTTAATGTAATTATAAGGGACTTGAACTCAAACTTTCAAACTTCCTACAGCTATCCAATCAATCTTATACAACTGAAACACATGACCACATACATGAAAAAAAATTAAATGTTTTTCAATGTTTGTATTTCATGCAGAACCAGTACTAATCAATTGGTCCAGATCACCATCTCCCATATATATATAATCACTGTTCAGTTTGTATTAAGATGGCAAATCTGCAAACTTTAATAGATAAGTTTTAATCTTCTCCTCCCTTCAACTCTTCAACCATCCATATCATTGAGAATCTGAGGATGAAATGCTCAAAGCACTTGATGATGCCAATATTACTATCATGCCCAAGTTGACCTTAAATCAATATGAGTCCTCACACATAAGACCTTAATATGTCTATTTAATTATATAGAAGACTGGCTGAATATGTATTATTTAAATACATGTATATTGTCTATCCTAAACTTAAGGTAATTATAAGGGATAAACTCAGATTTTCAAATTCCTCACAGCTATCCAATCCATCATATATATCTGATACACACACACACAACACACACACACACACACACACATATATATATATATATATAATCAAAACTACCCCAAATCCAAAATTAAACCAGACCAGCATAAAAATAATATTAAAACACAACCTAAGGTTTCACTGCTACAAGCAGACTTCTCTAGTGTAAAGAACTACAAAAACTACACAATATATATAATATTAAAAACCACCCACAAATCCATTCACTTCCCATCCACTCTTAATATTAAAAGAACTCCTAAATAAGTTAATTGCTTCAGAATAATAAATTTTCAATAATAAAGACTATTTATTCTTCCTTTGATTTCATTTCTCTCCAAGAAGACAACCTTAGCTTCATCAAAATCAATAGTGTGGCCTGTATCTTTTTCATGGACATACAAAGCAGAACTAAGATATCTACTTTTATGAACCTTTATTCTTTCATTTAAACTCAAACTACTCTGACCTACATAAACCTTCTTACTAAATAAACAAGGGATAAAATATACTACACCAGGAATAGTCTTTCTATCAAAAACTTCTTTTGTATTATTTAATAAATTATTCAATGTAACACCCCTTTTCCAAGCAATTTTCTTATTTCCAAACAATTTACTATTTCTACACATGTTATAAGAAGACAATTTAAATGGCAAAAAAATAAAATCATATTTTTCTTTAACCTTTACATCCTTACAAATATTACTATTAAATAAAATACTTTTAACAAATTTATCAGAGTATCCAACACTCAAGTAATCTTTATAAAATTGATATTTCTGAAACAAAGCTACCCCATTAGAATTATTTAATTTAATATTCTTATGACAATAATTCCTTAAAGCAGCTAGTTTATGAGATACAGACTGATAGCTATAAGGTTTAATTATAGATCTTAATTCTTTACTTTTAACTAAATGACTGCATAATAAACAATTAGTTTCTACATTTCTAATCACCAAAAGATCTAAAAAATTTAACTTTTCAAAATCTAACCCCCCTCCTTCTAACACAAATTTTATAGAAGGATCAAAACAATTAAACTCATTTACAAATTCCTTCAATTTATCATTCTCGATTACAAATAAACAATCATCAACATATCTGACAAATAATTTTACATATAAACAATTCTTTTTAATAATAATTTCCTCTTCCATATAAATAATATAAATATTATTAAAAAGAATTATTTATATGTAAAATTATTTATTATTAAAAAGAATTGTTTATATGTAAAATCATTTGTCAGATATGTTGATGATTGTTTATTTGTAGTTGAGAATAAGAAATTGAAGGAATTTGTAAATGAGTTTAATTGTTTTGATCCTTCTATAAAATTTGTGTTAGAAGAAGGGGGGGTTAGATTTTGGTAAGTTAAAATTTTTAGATCTTTTGGTGATTAGAAATGTAGAAACTAATTGTTTATTGTGCAGTCATTTAGTTAAAAGTAAAGAATTAAGATCTTTAATTAAACCTGATAACTATCAGTCTGTATCTCATAAAGTAGCTGTTTTAAGGAATTATTGTCATAAGAATATTAAATTAAATAATTCTAGTGGGATAGCTTTGTTTCAGAAATATCAATTTTATAAAGATTACTTGAGTGTTGGATACTCTGATAACTTTGTTAAAAGTATTTTATTTAATATTAATATTTGTAAGGATGTAAAGGTTAAAGAAAAATATGATTTTATTTCTTTGCCATTTAAATTGTCTTCTTATAAAATTGTGTGTAGAAATAGTAAATTGTTTGGAAATAAGAAAATTGCTTGGAAAAGGGGTGTTACATTGAATAATTTATTAAATAATACAAAAGAAGTTTTTGATAGAAAGACTATTCCTGGTGTAGTATATTTTATCCCTAGTTTTTTGTAAGAAGGTTTACATAGTTCCGAGTAGTTTGAGTTTAAATGAAAGAATAAAGGTTCATAAAAATAGAGTTAAAAATAGATATCTTAGTTCTGCTTTGTATCTCCATGAAAAAGATACAGGCCACACTATTGATTTTAATGAAGCTAAGGTTGTCTTCTTTGAGAGAAATGAAATCAAAAGAAGAATTAAAGAGTCTTTATTATTGAAAATTTATTATTCTGAAGCAATTAACTTATTTAAGAGTTCTTTTAATATTAAGGGTGGATGGGAAGTGAATGGATTTGTGGGTAGTTTTTACTATTATATATATATATATATATATATATATATATTGTGTAGTTTTTGTAGTTCTTTACACTTGAGAAATCTGCTTGTAGCAGTGAAACCTTAGGTTGTGTTTAATATTATTTTTATGCTGGTCTGGTTTAATTTTGGATTTGGAGTAGTTTTGATTTTATATTGACTAGTTTAGCTTTATGCTTGTAATGTTTATGTTTATATATATATATATAAACATAAACATTATAGATTTATATCCCAGAATTTTGTTTATATATATATATATATATATATTAAACAAAATTCTGGGATTAAATCTATAATTTTCAAAATATCAGTATATAATTAAATCAAAGTTACAACCAGTTTATGGCATGCCTGCAATTTAGAGTAGCATTTTATACTAAGAATTTTAAAAAAAATCAAAGTTTCTTATAAAATCAAACAACATTAACATTCCCAAGTAAATGGGTGACTATCCTTAATTTATGTTTATTTACCCAATCACATTGTTATTTAATAAATTATTCATTATATTTGTAAAATATACCTATTTAATTTTTCTTTTTTTCAAAATTATTTTCCATATGAAAAATAAAAACATTGTCAAAACAAAAATTTTCATTGCAATTAACTGAATGTTCTACAAATACAAATTTAAATCCATCCACAGAATAGTGTTATTTTTTACACAGCAATTTATATTCTTAAATTATTATTTTTTTATACATATTTTCACTCAGCAATGTAACTTGACATACACTGGCACCCTAACTTATATCTAGCTTTATATGTGGCAATTTTATCAACATATATTTCCTTTAATTAATAATTAATCTATCAGTATGCTTTAATAATAATACCACACATTCTAATATTGGTATTCAGTAATAAAATCCATGTTTTCTTTTCAATACTTTTCTTTCTCCATCTATGTGTAAATTTGTGTAATATATTTAAAAAAATCTTTTGTATTATACTTTGATTTTGTTAAATTCTAACTTTAAAATGCTATTGAGAATATCAGTCATAGATTTTTATTATTTATTTATGTGTTAGTATTTTGAAAATTGTTTTTTTTATATTATATATTATTTAATCTTATTATATATACAAATGACTATCTAAAAGTCAGTGATTATATAATTTTACTATCAGTTTTATATTGGATTATTTCTATCATCTTAATGAATTGTTAAATGTTTTTTTTAAAAAATCAAACTTCTACTTGTACATATTTGAATGCTTTCAATTGTTAGTTATTTAGTAAGCAATACAACATTTGGAATGGTATTATTCTTATCTTTCTTCAGTTATTGCTGGTTTGAACAGTGATAGCTATATCATGAATTGTGTCACCTTTAGATTCATGAATACTGAGTTTAAGAAAATTCACTAACCAAATAGGCTATTTTGTCAAAAGTAACAATCAATAAAAATTTTATATACTTATCTATGGACGTTTTTCCTATTTCTCCAATTTATCATTTAAAGGTCAAGATTAATTAATAATTTTCATACATTATGTCATTAAGTTGACTTATGGAATTATTTGTCTTTGTCAAATTTTGAAGAATATTGTTAAAAATGAAACAACAGTGATTAGACCACATGCTGATGCTAAGATTAACATTAATAAGAATATATGTCACGATGATTCCATCTTTCCAAACTTATTATAGCAGTTTTATGGAAAGGAATTTGTTGCTTAAAATTTAAGCTAAAGAAATAAAAATAATTATAAATTATTTACTTCAGGAAATGTTTGCAGATGATGTAGCTGTTTTCATAAATAATGCTTGAGTTTCAAAAATATTTAAAGAGATATTAGAAGAAAGCAAAAAAGTATAACTAAAGATAATTGCTGAAACAAACTAAAGATATGTTCAGTGGCTTTTCTAATAGGAATAAAATAAAGATTAACAGTAAAAATTACAAGAAGTTAACAACTGTAAAAACCTTAGTCAGACTTCTTATGAAAACATAATGTATATCATACAATTAAACTTGAATGAATTGCATCTGGTAGAAATAATATAATATTAAGGAAATATATTATGTGTTGAAGAAAAAAAATCTTTAATAGATGTATTTTACCAATGCTTACATAAGAATCTGAGACTTGACTACTTAAAAGAATAATCTGCATACTTAAAATTATATAGTGAAGTATGTGCATAAATTTAAAAAAATGATGTTGATAATAGGGATTGAAAGCAAAACATGTGGTTATGAAACAAATGGCAATCAGTGATGTCAATGATAGAATTAAGAAAGTGAAATGACTGAACATATTGCTGCAATGATTTGATTGTCATTTAAAATGGGTATATATTTATAAAGGTAAATTAATATTACAATATGCTGTTTACTTTTTAATATTTCATTTAAAGACTAACTATCTTCATAAATTAGAACTAATGGAAAGAGATTGTCCAAATTACAAAAAAAAAAAAAATATTTGTCTTATAACCCAAGTTTCTGAAAAAAAGCCAATCAGTAATAAGCGATATTTATATATGCATTCTTTTAGTTCATACATATAATTAATGGTTTTGAAGCAAGCATATTTAAACAATATAATTTTAGCATTTTATATGCTCTTATCTTTCTTACCTTTATTTTGCTCTTTTCTAAATACATGTGTGTGTAAATGCTGTAAAAATATATTAATGTCTATAATATATCAATGTTGTCCAAGTATTTATTAATTGATCATAATAACCTAAAGACTATTTAACTCATCCTATACTTATGTAAGCTTCTATTTCACACAATGTTATGTTATACTTCAGTTGTTGATATAGCTCAACACTTTATTTTATTTGTCCAAAAGATATTTTTTCATCGTTTAGGTATTGACTAAGAAAGTTATGGCAACATTAAAAAAAATCACACTTATCATTTGTGCACAGATCCTCAATTTATTGTTTCATGCCACTGACTTGAGCTTTATGTAAGTTGATTGCCTGCAAAGCAAAGTCTTCTCCAATAGGCCATAATAAAGAAATACTGGAGGACCAGACTCTAAATGAGAGTTTCAGCAGTTTTTTTAATTCTAGTTTTATGTTTTAGCCAAAAATGGCTATATAGCAATTTACTACATTCGCGCAACAAACCGTACAATAAATATATAAAAGATGTGTTTAATTTTGGTTACCCAGCTAATATTTGTTTAATAGTATACTAGTCAAGATACCTCCACGTATGTTTATATATACTATAAAATTAATAATATGTATATATTAGAATATAAATAATGAGATAATTTAATAAATTAGCATAGAACTCGGGAACCTTTTCAGTCAGTTTAAAGTTTATCGCATTTATTTCTTTGTCAGATGCTGGAATGACAAGTTTAAGTTTTTATATTAAAAAAAAAAAAAACTATACTTAATTACAAAGCAGCTGGCATTTGATAAATATGTTAAAATATTTTGATTTATTTATACAGATAAAAAAATCTTTAGGAAGTAAAATGAATAAGCCATACTTTTGTTATTGTATATAATCATAAATAAAAGAGAGGAAAAAAAACGATCTGCTTAATCGAGTATATTATTTTTTCCCACTGCCTGATTTTTAATGTGCTATTATTATTTGAATGTACATTAATTAAAAAAGCCAATTTAGTATATTTTGCTAAAAGACTATTTAAACTCATTATATGTAGCGATGGTGATGTATCACTTTATATATTAAACAATATATTGTAATGAAGGGGAAAAACAATGATGTTAGTGAGCTATTTTATTATCTTTATCTGTCTAAGTTCTAGGAGCTTATCAGTCTACTTGTATACAAAGTACTGACAAGACATGTAGATTAGTCAAGCGTTGGTGGCTTAGTGGTTAGCATAGCTACCTTCCAAGCAGCTGTACCTGGGTTCGCTTCCCGGTCAACGCATTTGACATATGAAAAAAAAAAAAAGACTTGTAGATTATACCAAAATCTTAAATAAATTATAATTATTAATTCATAGAAGTTAAAATAGAGCAGAAGAACAACAAAACAGTTTTTGTCATTATGCTGATTCTATTGAATTAATTTAAATCAAGACAACATATTTTTATTTATAAGACATTAATATATATTTTAGTAAAATGAAATAGAGGCAAAAATTTCAATGTATTAGACTGACAAATTTTAAATTGGAAAATATTATCAAAGTGATCTTTATTATGTTGTTCATTGATTCATAACTTAAGGAGTAGAGGTAAATATATTTTTGGAGATAATTTTATGCAAGAATTTGAAATCGTTTATTTTTCATCTCAGTATTATAAGGATACGCCATTGTTATTTAGATTAATGAATTAAAAAAGTTGTCAAAAACAGATTGAATTTTTTTAAATATCTGTGTTCCACACAACTGTTATATATTTCAAGATTGAAATTACCAAAGATATGTAGAGTTTAAATTTCATTGAATTATTAAACATATTCCATATCTATGAATGGCTCCTATAATGTGATGAATGGAAAGAACCATTTTAAGAAAACATTATTTCTGGATCTCTTTGATGGTCATTTGATATAATTTTAGAGCCATCAATATAGTATAAAAACAAAATTTTGTTTGTCCTTGAATAAAAGACACTAGAACACTCATGCATATTTATGGTTTTTTTAATATTTACACATCATAAATTTGCATTCAGATGCATAACATAGAAGGTGTGACTATTTCACACTATTAATATAAATGTTAAATAATAAAGGTTCAAAACACTGCTTTTTGACACTCCATCAAAATAGAAATATGTTAATGAATACTGTCAAATTTCCAAAAGCCAGTCTGTCTCTAAGGAAAGAATGAAACTATTTAATCAGAGTTTTGTAAAATCCAATCTCAATAGTTTTTTAAGGAAAAAATATATGATTTACTTTGTCAAAACATAGAGCATATCAAAATGGATAATGCCCAATCTGCATTAATCATGAATAGAAAATGTGATCAAAAATATTTAGCAGATTAGTTTTCAAGGCATATCAGATATCACTCTTGTTGATATCAAAAAATCTTTTTTTGTATAAGAATCTTTCAAACACCTGAGCCATTTTATGTAAAACTGAAATATATCTATAATCATTAACTAAATTTTTAGATCCTTTATAAAAATAAACAGAACTTCAAAAAGTTTAAGAGTTTTAGGGAAAATACCTTTTGTTAAACAGCAACTAAAAATATGACCAAAGATGATGCAATATATTCATTAAATCTTTTATTAATAACAACAGGGATATTGTCAGGATCATTTCATAGAATTAATTTTAAGCTTCTTATAATATCAGATTTAATAAAGAAATTAATTCCCACCTTTTCATCAATAAGTTCATTATTGGAGGCAAGTGTGGAAGAGATTTTGATTGTTTAAAAAGTTTGAGAAGTGATAAGAAAAACCATCTATATCTAGATTTGAATTATTGTCACTTCATATTTCTTAAAAATCTTTAACTGACAACTAAAAATTTTTGGTATTATGAGAAATATACAGTTTGATATCTTATATGAATTATCTAAGATCACTGTGTTACATATTTTTAGACAGTCTTCTATAATTCCCAAAATTATTATTGAAGAGTACATTTTTTTGTTTACCAATATAACTGATGCTAAAGTGATTTCATTCGAATAATTTCTTTAAGAGAATTTGTATACCAGGAAGGAAAATAATTATTTAAACTAACCCTTTTGGAATAAATACATCAATTAACTCATTGAAGTATTGTTTAAAAAACTTCATACCCTGATGTATTTTTGAAGATTACAAACTAATCCAGAAAATTTGGAAGAGTTCCAAACATAAACAAAGATTCCAATAATTTCTCTTTTTATAGTTTTTTTTTAAACATGTTTGACAATGATATGTCATACTATATTGTTTATTAATATGAAATTCAAATATGGATGATACAAATCAATGAAATCAAGCACATAACATTCAATCATAGGAAAATTACTAAGAATAATGTTTAATATGCAGATATTGCTATTGATATATGAATTAAATTGTGTTATGCTTAACAAATGGTAAAATTGAATAATTTAAAATTCTTTAGATAAATGTGAGATCTGCATGTAATTCAAGAATATTAAAATTATCAATAATGATAATACATGATTTATTCTTAATTAAAAAGTACTCAAAGAAACAAACAAATTCATTTAATTCTGAAAAAAATAGTGCTGTTTTTATGTAAACACTACTCAAAATAAATTTAATATTCATCATAATCATCATCATCAACTATTATCAATTACTGCAGGATGAAGATCTCTCCAAGTTCAATCCATCTTTTTCGATCTTTAGCTTCTTTTCTCTACAATACTGTTGTACACTTTCTTATTTCATCTATCCATTTTACATGTGATGTCTTTCTGGGTCATTTACAATCTCTTGGAATCCAGTTTAATATTTCAATTGTCTTTCTATTATCATCTCTTCTAGCAATATATCCATCCCAACTCCACTTCAGTCTTTTAATTTTTTCAATGAGATCAGTACACCTATTTGTTCTCTTACCCATATATTGCATTTTCAATCTCTTCTTCTTATTCCCAACATACTTCCTTGAGTGGTCTGAAGTCTCTGTATTGATCTTCTATTAAGTGTCCCAAGTCTCAGATCCATAAGTAAGAACTGGTAAAACATATTATTAAAAATCTTCCTTTTCAAACACATAGGCATATTTCCTTTTAGTATCACATTATTTCTATCAAAAGCACTCCAACCAAGTTTAATTCTATGATTAATTTCATCCATTATGTTTTCATCTGTATTAATAATCTGATCAATATATTTGTAGTTGCTAATTTGTTCTAAATCATTATAATCAATCTTTATTTTTATATTTTGAGAAAATTCATTAAACATTACTTTAGCATTTTTAACATTTATCTTTAACATTTCTTTCCTACTTCCATCTGATAACTTGTGCAACATTTCATGCAGCTCTAAAGCATTATTTGCAAAAATAACTACACCATCTGCAAAATCTAAATGACTTAAATAATCTATATTTATTTTCACTCCTTTAGCTTCCCCTTTTAATCCACAAAATAATTCTTGCAGCACTGCTGTAAAAACTTTTGGAGATATAGAATCACCCTATCTTACATCCTTCTAAATGTTAACCACATTCCTAGTAATATTATGTAATCTAATTGTTGCTGTTGCATTTTTATAAATATTCTTTAAAATATGACAATATCCTGGATTTATACCTTAATGATCCAATGCTTTAATCACTGTAGAAATGTTTATATAATCAATTGCCTTTTCATAATCTACATGTCTAAAGAATAATGGGAACTCATATTCATTTGTCCTTTCTACAACTTCTCTCAATACCTGAATATGATCCACTGTACTAAAACAACTTTTAAATCCAGCAATGTTCTACTTAGATGAGTTGTAATTATCTTTGTAAAATTTTTGTATAAAACTGATGAAAAACTGATAGGTCTGTAATTTCTAGTATCTTTTTTATCACCTCTTTTAAATATTAATATTAATACTGCATTCTTCCAATCATCTGGTACATCTTTATTATTTAAATATTTGGTGTATAACTTTGCTAAAAAAATTTCTAATGCTTCACCTGTTTTTTTATTATATCATTTATAATTCCATCATTACCTGAAGCCTTTCCTTTCTTCATAAATTTAATTGCATGTCTCACTTTTTCATTTAAAATTCTGAGCAATTCGGAAGTTATGATAGATATAGGAGGTTCTCATTCTCTATTACTATATAATTATTGATAGAAGTCTTCTACCCATTTTATGATATCATCTCTCTGTTTAGTAATATTTTTTTCTTATTGCAGATATAAATTTTCTACCAATACCAACATTTTGTTTTACATTCTTGAGACTTTTATTCTCTTTTACAGCTTTCCTTGCTAGTTCACAGTTACATTTTCTTATATCATTTTCAACTTTTTTTCACAGTTACATTTTCTTATATTATTTTCAACTCTTTTCCACACTATTTTACAAAATTTGAGATATTCAATTCTTTTTAATACATCATTTTTGTATATCTTCATATTCCTTATTTTCTTCATAAATTCTCTAGTCTCAATAGAAATTTTATTGGTCATATATTCTTAATAATTTTAACACAGGAAGTGATCATTGATTGGTAAGATGTAAGATACATGTTAATGCAGAACTAGAGAGAGACCAAAATTATTCTGAAAAAAATATTTACACTTGATAATCCTAATCTTCAGAAACATTCTAATGAATTTAAATTAGAACTTGCAAATCAGTTTCAAGTATTAGTAGATTTTGAATATGATTCAGATTAGAATGAAATTAATAAGAAAACTGATACACTATTAAAAACTGTAATATTTTTATCTAAAGATTATTTGACATTATTTAACCTTAAAAGGTATCATTAATAGGAATATGTTTATGATGACAATTTAGGTCACTCCATTTGAAAATCTGATAATGGACAGTTGAAGAGTTGGAGTGTGGAGTAGATTGAAGCCTGTCTATTAAAGTATGAGGATTGGCTATCTTAATATTTATCTGAGCACTTATAGCATATATGTGTAGAGATGGTAATCTGGACCAACTGATGATTGCTGGTTTAGCATGAAGTATGTATATTGGAGATTATTTACCTTTTTGACATATATGTGTTCAAGTGTATCAGTGTTATGAGATAGTGTGGAGAGTGGTCGGTCATGTGAAAGTCTGTTCTCATATACCTTACATATTATAAATATAGACACAGGTATATAATAAGCCTGTGTGTTTCAGTTATTACATAGTAGAGATGTCTGCCATCCCTTGTATATGTATTAAATGGATTATGTCCTGTACATGAGGGGTCAGATTGACCTTAGGTCAACATAAGTGTGACAAGAATGTCAGCCTCAGGGTGGCCTTTGAGCATTCTATTTATCAGACTTTCAATTGGATGGATGGTTGAAGAGTTGGAGGGTGGAGTAGATTGAAGCCTATCTATAATATAATATATATCTGAGCACTTATTGCATATATGTGTACAGTTGGTAATATGGACCAACTGGTGATTGCTGGTTTAGCATGAAATACATATATTAGTGATTATTTATCTTTTTGACATATATGAGTTATGAGATAGAGTGGAGAGTGGTAGGTCATGCGAAAGTCTGTGCTCACATACCCTATATATTATGATGATATTTACACTGTGAATGACAATTTTATTTATGATAATGATAATTTTTATATTATTTTCATTAAAAATTTAAATGGAAAAAATGTAGAAAACAAATACCATGAATATGATGTGAAAACATCAAAAGTATACTCAGTACAATATTAAAAATTTTATATTCAAACTCTGTATGACTATTATTTTACATTAATATAACATTTTTTTGTATTATAAGAAAAGACCAGATGAAATTTTATTATGGATCATAGTTTCGGAATCTCTGCTTTATTGGAAAAGTTTTTTTATATATGAGGCTTTTCAACTCATTATTTATAATGTGGATTTTTTAGACAGATGACTACTAACAAATATAAAGAATTGTTGTAGAGTTTCCAACTATGACATGTTAATGTTGTATTTTGTAAAAATTGAATGCAAGTTTGTGCACTCCAGAAAAACTAGTATTTATTCGAGAGGTTGTTTTTAGATCGCACACTGATAACTGAAGAGTTTAAAAAGATGTAAACATTGTCAAAAAATAATAATAATAACATACTCTGTAAAATTAGTTTTGACAAGTCTAATTTGTATAGAACAAAATATTTATATATTTATTAAAAGTTAAAAAAATATAAGTAATAAACATCGAATCTTAATATTAAATTAATTGATTTTGCTTTTGTTAATAGCTCAATAATATTGAAATGTCCGCTCTATATGTATAATCTTATGTAATTATTTTTCAAGGGCTTATACATGTGAAACTTTGGGATATCTTTTATAGGGCTTTGCATGATTTTAAGAGATGTATAATATGTATTTATTATTATAATTTATTTATTATGATCATTTAAACAATTTTTTAAAAAATTCGCATTGTTTTTTCTATTATTTTATTAAATGAAGATACAAAATAATAGTAAAATCATAATATAAATAAATAACCAAATGGCTTTATTTCTTAAGAATTCATAAGAAGTTTGGGTGTCAGGAGTGAGAGAACTGGTCATGATCTGTAGGACTTAAGAATATTATAGAATCTGCCATTCTACTATTGTATCAAGCCGAGCAGGGTATCAAAGAAGATAGCATATGACATGATAAAGAAAGCTACCGTGGAAGAATATGTATGCATACTATTGTTATGGAGACTATTGATAATAATCTATTTTTAAGACAAAATTTGAACATAAAATCTATCATTCCATTTAACAACTTCAGGTTTCAGTCAAACAGTCAATGATTGAATGAATAATTTACTTTTATATTTATTATATTAGTAATTTTTTAAACAAACAAAAATGAGACTGCTTTTTCATATTTTGCTTTGCAATAATTAGCTTTTAAAGGACATTTTTATAATTTTGTATTTATTTATCTATTTTAATATACCAATCTATCTATCTATCTATCCATCTATCTATCTATCTATCTATCTATCTATCTATCTATCTATCTATCTATCTATCTATCTATCTATCTATCTATCTATCTATCTAGCTAGCTAGCTAGCTAGCTAGCTAGCTATTTATCTATCTATCTATTTATCTATCTGTCTGTCTGTCTGTGTGTCTTTTTGACTATCTTTATTTATATATCTACGTTTTTATCATTCATTCATTCATTATTCCAGCAAACATTTATTTATCTTTATCTTTCTACTTGTTTGTTTTTCTGTTTATATATATATCTTTATCTATGTTTAATTTAATGATTGCATATTAAATATTATTTAATTATTTTAATGAAGATGTTAAAAAATAGATTTTGTCCTCATCTTTGTATAATTGATTATTAATTTAATAACTATTGAGCACCCATATTCCATTTGGCTGATATATTAATTTCACTTTGAATTACTAACAGTGTTAACCAAGATGAATATCAGAGTTTTACGAATAGATGGATTCATTCTATTCTTAATTTTTTTTTTAATATTTAGAGTGTTTTTAATTTACAGTCTGGGGGAAAGTGATTTACTCCCATTGTTTATATTATATACATAGTATTGTTTCTAGCAGCTTCTCTGTAATAAAAATATAATCATTAAATAGCTAATATTTCAGTACAATAACAAATACTTTTCACAGAGATTCTTTCTCAAATCATAATAAATAATATTATGAATTCATCATTTGTCTGTCAAAATATTAGAAATAATATATATATATAGAGAGAGAGAAATATATATAATCATAATTATATACATATATAGACAGAGATTGTAGATGGATATATACTGAAATGATAAAACCATTTCACATAATTTTAATATTATATTATTTCATAACTGTTGTAGATGAATGATGTAATATAACATAGATATTTACTATTTGGAGACAATTCAAGCTAAGTAAGGAAACGAGAAAGCTATTTGATTATAATAATCGATAAAATACATTTTAAGAAACAAATATTAAATAAGGCAAAACTCTCCATACAGTAATGCCACCTTGTGCCAACCAGAGCAATCAACGGATGGCTTGCACATAAAATTCCTATCTAGTGCTTACTCATCCAATATCCCATTGATTATTCTGGTTGGCACAGGGTGGCACTACTGTATGGAGATTTGCCTTGTTTAATAACAATTATGTGCTAGTATAAGAGATGGTGATAAGAATCAAATATCTTATAATATTAATAGATATGTGTTATGTTGTGTATATGTTAAATGATTTACTTATTGATTATCTGATTCACTTTTAAGAGAAATATATTATTATTATCATTATCATTATTGTTTTATATTTTAATTTTTCGAAATTCATTATTAAAACAATTATTTGAATAATAGCAGTTGTTATAGCTATTTACATCTGGTTAAATGAAAAACTGGTTTAGTTATTATTTGAAGTTTGCTTATAAGAGTGATAAATAAAAATAGTTAAAATGTGTTTGTTTTAAGTTTATCAAATCAAATAAAATGTTATAAAAACATATTTATAAACAACAAAACATAACACTTATATTAATTATATAAAAAGCCTTTTTCGGCAAATTTATTTTTTGCCCTTTTCAAACATGTCTTCCAAAAATACTACGACTACATATATATAGAGCGACATCTATGTTTCTTCTGTTTTAAGTTTATTTATTTATTTTTTAAAATAATTGCTTTATATATATGTATGTAAATTAATACATTTTAACTTTTAAAATATACTGTGTATGATAATTTTAAATTTTAACAATGATATAAATAAACACTAATAATTAACTTCAATTCAGATCACATAATATTATCATATTAGAAAGACACCATAGGAAAAAAAACTATTAAGACAAGAATCTTATAAATCTATTTATATTTTTTATAATTTAAATTTGCATATAAGTAGTAAAGCTGAGTGCACTTTTAGTGAAGTTGGATATGGTGAACTTCATCAAAAGTGCACACAATTTTAGGTTATAAAGAAGAAAGAATCATTGTTGTTACAGAGATAAACAAATGTATGCAAAATACGAATGAAGGTAAAAATCAATATTACATTTTCTATAATAAGTGGACAATATGCTAATTCTGAAATGCATATTTACTGTGGAAAGATGGTGTGACATGTTTCTCATCAACACAAGGTCTTAAAACAGTCAAAACTCTCTATACAATAGTGCCACTCAGAAATGGTGATCATGTGATGTTTAGCGGTTCAACACAAGATCTGTTGATAATAATTACAGTATAAATATTTGAGAATATTTCTGCATACATTATATATTATTATTATTTATTTATTCAATTATTATAATTTAAAAATATTATATATAAAAATATTATAATGGGCAAGAGTAGTAAAATAACTCCACATTTGCCCTCTATGAGACAATCAAACTGAAGCTTCTTAAAATTAAATTAATAATTATCTTAGCTGATTAATTCAACCCCCTATAAATTAGAATCAGTTACTGTAAGTTTTAAGAGAAATTACACCTTCGAAGAACAGCTCTTTATTTTATTTTTAGTGAATGAATTTCACTGGACATTAGTTTGAATTTACTTAAGTGCTGTTTTTGATACAGAGTCAAATGCTTTTTTTTTCTAACAAACAAATTATTATTGAATTATTGACTTAACTGCAAATGTATATATATATCAAAATACAATAAAATTTCCATAAATTATATTATTTTTAAAAGTACTTTTGACTATATATTTTGTAGTCTTTATCAACTATATAACAGTGAATAATCAAAACAAGACAACCTTTAACAATACCCATAGTTCAATTGAGATTTCCTACAATTCTGTTATCTTAACATTTAATGATTGGTGATTCATTAACATTTGACGATTTCTTTAAATCAACATAGCTTCTTTTATTTTATGTTTATGATGACAATGTTCAATTTGAATAATTTTCATATTTTTATAATCAAATTTAAAGCCATATTGACAAGATATATTATGATCAAATATAACAGATGATAAGATTTATTTACATTTTTTCCTGATTGTTTCTCTTTTTGAATTTCTATTGTATAAAAGCATATGCTCTTTTATTCTCTTCTCCAATGTACATTTAGATTCACCAATATATTGTAAGTCACATTTATATATCAATTTATATGTAATACAATTTTGATTAAAATTTGAATTTTGCCAGTTTTATTCTATATGAATCACATTCACCTATAAGTCATAAATTGTCTGGATTAAAGTCATTCTTATTTCAAAATGAAAAATTATGCAAATATTTTAGTGATAAAATAAAAAATGTAAATATATTTGTTAATCATTTGTTGAAAATTGGTTATAACAAAAATGTTATTACTAATATTATTAAAAATTGAAAATAAATCGACAATATAATAAAAATAATATCAAAATAAAATGGATTCCAATGCCATTTATATCAGATGAGCAGGTTAAGTTTATTAGGAGAATTTATGATGTTTTGTGTCATATTGCTTTTTTCTCAACAAATAATACAAATATATTATTTAACTCTAAAATTCAAATTTTAATCAAAATTGTTTTATATATAAATTGATATGTAAATGTGGCTTACAATATTTTGGTGAATCTAAATGTACATTGGAGAAGACAATAAAAGAGCATATGCTAAAAGATGTAAATAAACCTTATCATCTGTTATATTTGATCATAATAAATCTTGTCAATATGGATTTTAATTTGATTATAAAAATATAAAAATTATTCAAATTGAATGTTCTCACAATAAACATAAATTAAAAGAGGCTATGTTGTTTTCAAGAAATCATCAAATGTTAATCAATCAGCAATCATCAAATGTTAAAATAACAGAATTGTGGGAGAAGTAAACTGAATTGAACTATGGGTATTGTGAAAGGAAGTTTTGTTTGATTATACAGTGTTATATAGTTGATAAAGACTACAATGTCTATAGTTGAAAGTTATTCTAATAAAATAACTATAATTTATGTGAATTTTTAATATATATATATATATATTGATTTGAATATTACATATATTTTGGAAAGAATATAGATATCAAACTTAATTTATTACATATATTTAATAACCATAAAAATAATAAATATAATGATAATTAATTATTATAAATAGTTTTTCAAAAAACAGAAATATGTTTTGTTAATTCGTTAACTCTCCTCAACTGCTGTTAAATTCAAAGAACATAATGGAAGCATATGCCATCAACTCAAATCCCATGAATCCTGAATTTTAACATTAGCATCTTGTCTATTAATTATATTCATTTTATTTTTATTTGTCAAAATTGGTTCCTTACTTTTTTCTTTTATTATGGTTACTGTCTCCACAGAGAATCTTAACACTTTCAATATCAAACTTAAATTTATATTTACATGTCTTTTCATGATCCAAGAAAACTGAAGCAATCATTAAATCATTATTATTTTTACTTTTATATGTTTGTATTACAATTTATACTCCTTTAATCTTTTTCAGTACTGCATCTCGATTCATCTATATATGATAACATACATCCACAAAAAAATTGATATATAACATTACTATTCTGCTTGCTAGGTAAGACAATTTTTATAATTATTCACTAACTTACTAATATTATTTGTAACACAAAATGAAACATTAAACACATCCTTAAAAAATTTCACTTGAGCATTTGAAATATATGGAATAAATATTCATTTTTATTATCAATCTTCAACATTTTAAAATTATATTTAATGTTTTCATGAGTATTTGATGTACATAAAGTAGTTTTGTGTTAAATTGTGTGTTATTTTTGTTTACTTCCCATTGTTTTGGTGAAATAGCATAATCATTGTCAAGATTAACTTTAAAAAAAAACAATAGTTAAACTTCAAATTGTAATGAGATTGAGTGTGAAGTAAAGAATAAGATTGAGCATGAAGTAGTTGAGCATGCATAATATTTTTAACCTAAAATCTACTTTATATATTGAGACAGTATTTGATATTAATTAAGTAAAATTATCCATAGTTTATAGTAAAAATTTAAAATAATATATTATCTTTATTAAGTCAGTTAAAATTTTTATTTTATTTTATGATTAAATCAGGATTTTTTTCATTTGATTATCTGTTCAATTTATTTAAATCAATTATAACTTGAGATAAAATAGTATCTCAAGGTATAAGTTTTTCATAAAAGTTTTTTTTTTTCATATGTTTCTTGGGAAAATGTGGGCTAGGGTGAAAATTAGAGAGATTTGTAATTAACTCTATTATTGAAACTCAGCTACAAAATGAATTTGTAATTAAAAATATTTAATCTATAAATTGTGTGTTGTGCTAATTAATCAAGAACTTATTCTTTTGATTAATAATTTCTCAAGAATAAAAGCACTGAAATTGTAAGTGACAAAATGTATCTAAAAATAAATTCCAAAGTGTGAATCCTGTTCACACAAAAAAATATAAATTGCAGAGTTTTCTTTTGTTTTCTTAAGAACTTGTCTCTTAAAAGTATTAATATACATTGCTACAAAAATGTTCTCCAACTAGAGAACATCAAGGATTTCCCTCCTGGGGAAAAATGTCTCCCAGCCACATCTGAAGCTGCCCAAGTGATTTCCAGTCATGAAAAGTATGAAGTCAGCTAATTAGCCAAGCATGTGTTCAGGAGTCTGAGGACTAAAAAGGATTCACACCAGCAGTTATGAACCAAGATCACAAATGGACTATACCCTCATAGTGAAAGTTTAACAGCTGTCAACCTGGGTAAATGTAAACTGTTTGCTTAACTGCTTGGATCTTGAGTGCAATATTGAATTTTTTAAAAAACTGACCTGAGACACAATTTTCACAATAACTTCAGTTTTAATTATGTTAGAGCAAAAAAATTTACATTAATAGAAACTAAAAAAAAATAAGGAAAACAATAAGTCTGAGATAAATAGTGATAACCATTTAAAAAATAAAGAAAAAAAGAAATTTCAACATTCGACATAATTATTACTTTATTGTTTGTTCATAATTTCTAATTCATCATTAACTAAGTTTAAATTACATCTTCAGTGATAATTTCTTTGTATTGCATACAAAATTATCCTTCAAAACCATATAATATGTCTTACCTGAGATAATACATAGCTTCAGAATCTCCAGAAGTATTCACCTAAGAATTCTTCATTTTTATCTTGTATCCGAAAGGTGACAAATCTCAAAGGCGGCTATAAAAAAAGATTCATCCTAATAAAAGATACAAAAAAAATCATTCCCAGAGGATGGATAGGCATTTGTCATCATAGCAATTGGCTTCTTGTCTATCTAAAGCTAGAAATTGTAGGCTACTGTCTGTATCACTGATAAAATGAGTTTCATCTCTTTATTTTATATTTTTTTGTGTACATCAGTGATGTTTTTATATTCTTTATGCACACCAATTGTGCTTATATTCTTTATGCACACCAGTGATACTACCTTGTTATATTTATTGTATACATAGGTATAATTTATTTGCATATAGTCCATTTGCTAGCTATAGACTTGAAAATAATGTGATAAAACATATAGCAAAACTAGAGTAATTCCACAGCATGAGTATCAAGGTATAGGTAAGAATCAAAATTTGATTATTTTCCTGCATATGCAATCTTTCTGTACATTTGATTATTAGTTTTGTAAATCATTACTTGTAAACACAAACACCCCATATAAACATAATAATAAATAATAAATTATTAAACTTTTTGAGAATCATTATTTTTATAAAATAAGTTTATTGTTATAAAATTACAATATATATGAATTCATATGACCTTAAATAAACATATAAGTTATATAGACACACACCAATACAAATGCAAATAAATAAAAATTAATTCATTTTTTCAAATAATTAAAAGAAATTAAAATATTATTCAAAAAATTATATAAATATACAATTTTAATTTTTTAATTTTTTGAATAATATTTTAATTTCTTTTAATTATTTGAAAAAATGAATTAATTATTTATGAACCGGATATTCTGCGATTATGTTTAGACGCCATTGAAGGCCTTGTTTGTGAATCACCATATTTTTAATCTGATAAAAGCATATTTTTAGGCTGATAAAAGTTTTCTGTCCTTATTGCTTCATGGAAATTACAAAATTGATCAAAAATGTGCCAGTTACGAAAAAAATTAATAAAAAATCCAATTTTCATCGGTTTTTTTTTTTAAAGACAGCTATTGAAAGCTACATAAACCATATATCAAATGCCCATATTTCTGTTGACATCGTGCTTATAGTTTTTACATCATTAAAAAAGAAAACAACATTTTGACCTCAAATAAGATGAGTGGGTCACCAGATTAATAGCTCAAAGCAGTGAACTTTTATTCCATTATTAGCATGATTTCAACTTAGACTCAATCAATAGTGTCTATTGTACATTAAAAGTTTCAACAATAGAGTGTGGGATTTTTAAAGGGCATTTATCATGTTATATTGATTAAATTTAAAAGAAAGGATATGTTGCTATATTACTTTGTTTTTTCCATTTTTATTGCACTGAAACATGTATAGATTAGATGGTCAAAATGTTAACTGTGACAAACAAAGGTGGGGGTGGGGGTAAAGATCAGACAAAAATTCTGGCCATACACAAACACCTGGATACTTATGACAGAAACAGGAGTTTGTAAAAGTAAAAATTGATGATCGTAAGGAAACATTAGCAGTTATAGTTTTAAATTTAATTGTCCAGGCTGATCATGTTATCTTTTAATCACCAGTCTCTTTATCTCTTCACCATTGATGCAGTTGCTGTATAGATCTTTGGGATATATTTTATTTGATATGATTTCATTTTCCTTCATTTGGAATTGCCAGACTTTAGCCTTTTATTCTTCTCTTTCCCCTTTTAGGAACATCCTACCCTTGTTTGGAGACATGCTGAGTCTAAATCCAACATGATCCATGTCATAGAGAAAATGATCTCAGGTGTTATCAGTTCATCTCTTGTTTTTGTCTGGTTTAATTTTTTCCTCATGAAGGCAATAGGATCAAATTTATTAGGATTAAACACTAGCTTGCATCTAGTAAGCCATATCAAATGTTTTAGAATTAGCATCAGTCCAATTTCTGGGTATGATCTCTTTCTGATACTGTCTTTCAGATTAGATAATTTAGCTTTATCTACCTTAATCCAACTCACTAATGTTTTTTGAGCTGCAACAGCTGAACACATCCAAACCTGAAATGGTTTCATCTTCTCTTTTACAAATTTTGCAGATTGATTCAATTTGTGAGTACCCTCTTTTATTAACCAAAAACTCATTGGTATGTAATGCATTGATATTGATTTTTATTAAATAATCCAGATATTTGGATTCCAAGCTCCATCTTTTGAATTTCTTTATTAATTTATCATTCAATAGGCCTAGACTCGAGAGGTGACCTTTTAATTCAGTGAACTTTGTACCAAAGGCCTGCCAGTATGTTAACTTGTTTTGGAATGTGTATTTATCAATTGTTATCTATTTCATGATGTCATTTAATTGAAGATCCAGCCAGTTTCTTTTCTGTGTTGATGGAGGCTGGTCCATTGGAATAATGAGTTTAGGGATTTCTTTATTCTCTTGATTAATTTTTAATTTATGGAAAAAAATTATAAGACTTTCGGAACCATAAGGTAGATATGTCATGAAGACCCATTCCATTAATGGCCCTAGGCTGTTGCATCTGTCTATAGCTTATTTCTACTGCTTTCTTCCTCCAGAATACAGGGACACAATCCTCAATATGAAGCATTTAGTGGGTTTAATCACAGGAAGATGGTTAATTTATCTTGGTCAACACCATCATATTTAGAAGTGTGAGCTTGTCATAAATGGAAAGATATATTCCAGATAAAGAAGTAATTATCTTTTTGGTTGTTTCTAGCAAGGATTGTTGGATATTGCTCTTCATTAAGACTGATTACAAGTGCATTGGGAAACTGAGAAATTTCTGCAACTTGGCCACAAATCTTGAGGTAACCATTTGTCCTGAGATCAACTTCTAAGCTGCAGACTTCCTCAGATTAAATTTGAGGCCATAAGATTTTGAGTATTCATCTATCATCTCTTGTAGTCTTAGTATGTGTTTTTCAGATGGGAGAATCACTAGTACATCATCCATGTAGGACAGAGGGTTAGTATTTTTTAATTGGGGGAATATACAGTCCTGGGAGATTTGTTTTAATACCTTCAAGAAGATGGTTTATGTATAAAATGAACAGGAAAGCATTCAGTGGGGAGCCTTGTGGGTTAAAAAGAAAGGGCTTAAATCCCAGGACAACCTTTCCATTGATCATCAATAATATTTCCTTGTTCATCAGAAGGTTCTCTATGATTGTGATAAACATCTTAAGGACTGAGTTTATGGTTAGGATTTCAAGCAGGGTATTTATGCTGACTGAGTCAAATGCCGCCAAGATATCTAATTGAATGGCAATTGGCCCAACCTTTCTTGATGTTCTTATGTAATCAATTGTAATCTTAAATTGGGATACCATGTCCGCAGTCAAGGAACCCATCTTGGTGAACTGTGAAGATGATATAGGCTTGTATATAACTTCCTTATGTGGTCTTTGATTAATCCCTCAATGACCTTGATCAATAATAGGGTCATCGAGATCGGTCTCAAATTAATATGTTGGGATGCCATGCTTTTTCACAAAAGGCACCAGCAAGATTGGATAAAGGTTTTATATATCCCTGCATCCCTTAGATAATTCATCAATCATGTTTTTAATTATTGGAATGGTGAAGTGACTGAGGTGCAAGAACACAAATTTAGGCACCACATGTGATCCCGGGTGCATCCTGTCAGAAATGGATTTTAATTTTTGAAGAATCTTTGCTTCGGTAAGCCCATGTAGTCCACCACTGTTTATGCTGCAATCATGTCTTACTTGTTGTGCTGTACCTTTCTGTAATTTCTCTTTAAAGTGATGATGAATTTTCATCAACATTGTGGTGCCTGTGTAGAATTGCCCATCAATGAAGAGGGATTTCAGTGTAATTTGTTGTTAAAAAGTGCAAAATATGATAAACATAAATATTCAGCATTTTGATATACTTCAAAACACATTATTTTAAGCAATAAAGAATTGCCATTATATATTAATGCTGCCATAAAATACATGATCTTATTTTCATTTTTGATATACTGTACACTCATATTTATTATGGAAATGTAAATAAACTTAATGGCATAGATCAGTGATGGCAAACCTTTTTGAGAAATGGGTCAAATTTTAGCTCATGGGCGTCACTTGGAAAAGGGGAGGGCAGGATGGTTAAAATTACTTTTTTTTGGTTCTTACTTTTAAAATCTTCTAAAAAGTTTACATTTCTTTTTTGTTTTACAACTCTTATTTTTGAAAGTGAAAAGCAAAAAATAAAGGTCGATGTCAAAAAATTGATATAAATGGGGTGATACCATGAATTTCTGCACCAGATGACACCATGTCCAATTGGCAGCTGCTCCTGTATTGAATATTTGAATGAACAAGGAATAAAGAAAATCACATATATGTTATGAAATATTATTTGTTAATAGATATTAGGTTCATATTCCGTATTCATTAGTTTAATGCACTTCACAGTCAATTTATTTCCAAGTTTATTTCTATTAGTAGATTTTACAAAATTCGTTGAAGAAAACAATTTTTCACATGAATATGTAGATTCAAACATTCTTAAAAGAGCATTAGCAAGTTTTTTCATTGATATAAAATTATTTGATAAAGAATCCCATACCTTTAATATAATATTTTCAATTTTTAGTGTGGGTTCATTATCATGTGCACTACTTTCAGATATTTTCCCTTCTACTTTGGAAATCAAGTTTTCAAATTTATTTTTCCACACTATGCCATTTTGAAATTCAACTAATTCCATTTCTAAATCAAGGATACCTAGCCACATAAATTCAGTTAATTCCATTGTTTTGAATTCCATTTTGCATGGTTATAAAATAAAGTGAATTGTATTTTCCAAACTTTAAAATTAATTAAATCTCTCCTCAAAAGCTTGTTTTATTTCCTGTATAATCATTAAATATTTTTTAATTGCATTTCCTTGAACATCAAGCATATTTTCAAAAATTATTGTGTTTTGAAAATGTTTTTGTAATTGAGGAAAATATTTCATGATTTTCATTTCCAAATCCTTAGTAAAGATGTCAAGTTTTGTCATAAATATTTTCAAACATCATTGAAACAATTTGTTCATTTCCTTGAAGTTTTTTATTCAGTTCATTAAAATGCTGAATGATGTTGCATAAAAACATTAAATCATTTAACCAATCTATATTGAAAATTCATCAAAACTATTGTTTTTTTTTATTCAAAAAGAGCTTAATTTCTTCTAATAAAATGACAAACCGATTAACTTGACTGCAACTGAGCCATCAAATATTGTTGTATGTTAAAGTCCCTGAATACTGGCACTCAATTTCCTCTAATAATTGTGCAAATTGTCATTTATTAAGACCTCTTGCATTTATAAAGTTGATGACTTTTATTACAACTGGCATTACATTATAAAATGTTTTTAAACCTTGCTTCACACTTAGAACTTGCTGGTGTATTATACAATGAAATTCAATCAGAGAATATGTAATATTCTGCTTAAGATACTGGATAAAACAAAATTTCCTCCCACCATATTGGGTGCACAATCTGTTGTTACAGAAACAATTTTCTGTAGGTCAGTATCCATTTCTTTAAATGCAATATCAAATTCTTTAAAAATACCAAGACTGGTACACTTTACTTTCAACATTATTAGTTTCATTAGCTCTTCTTTCATTATATTGCCTGATTTATATCGAGCAAAAACTGCTAATTGTGCATAACTATTTACATCATTACTCTCATTTAAAGCAATTTAATACATTTCTGCATAATTTAACTCGTTATGCATTTGTAAACTTCTATTACTCAATTTTTGATTTGTAACTCATTGATACACTTTATAATAAAGTCTTTTTCTTTAAAATCTGCAAACAAAGTAGCACTATATTCTAAAAATGCTTGTTTTACAAACTCTCCTTCTGAAAGAGGTTTCCTGTGGTGAGCAACGCATTGGGAACCTGAAAACTAGCAGCTGTAATGTTATTTTTGGGAAACAAAAAAGTTTTTAATACAGTGGTTTGTGAATGGTTCACTTTTTTCTTTTGTAAAAAATATGTTCTTCTTTCTTCATCTGTTGAAAAGCCAAGATTAGAATGCAACTTTTCAAAATATTTTTTTCATTTTATGTATGCGAAATGACTTTTTCATTACAAATTACACACACAGTCATTTTATTCTTTTCAATCACACCATATTTATCAAACCATTCTGGTTGATATGGTCTGGAACTACATAGCTACAACTAAAAATATTTATATTTAGAATACAATAATTTGAGAAGAAAGTTCTTAATAATGTACTTGATATACATACATATGTAGATAAGAAACTTTAATAATAAAAAAATAATAATAATGTTCAATTATTAAACACTTTTAGATGCATATGACAATGTTGTCATTTAGTTCAGCATCATTACATCCCCAAGCTGGTACATCTCCCCATTCCATGATGCAGTGAATATGTATGCACATAAAGTTTATGACTAACTGTCATTACTCATACATGCTTCATGACAAAAGGACAAACATAACATTTTATGACCATGTACATCATACACTGGTGCAGTGATACAATAGAAAATCAGCTAGCCAATATCCACTTGGAAATATTTTTTTATAAACGCGACATTAGATATATATACTTTATTTTTTTAATATTTTTGATTGTCTGTTTTCTCTTTTATGATATAAAAAATAAGTTTATAAAAATCAATGTGTGGGACAGTGTCTGATCCATGGATCATAGGTTTTCCATTTATGGTATAGATCTTCATCAGTAAGACATAATAAGTCTGATAAAAATATATGGAAGTAATAACTTTTAAGAGCAACCACTTTTATCTCAAATGTGGATCTGATTACAAACTTTTATTAAGATAATATCTATTCTCAAGTAAAGGCAATCCAAACTAAAATTTCATTACACAAGTATTTAAATTCACTACTTACTAAACTTTTGGCAACCATAACATCTCCAGACATAGCATAGTTTTAAGGAAAATCTTAAATTTTATACATTTTTAATTAATTCTAAACATTTTAATAATATTTTGAGAACTTTACAACAGTTCACTACAACTGTAATTTTTACATGGAAGCAGATGCATAAAAAAACTCTTTTTAAGTAACACTGTCATAATTTAACTATCTGATTGTTTAGACAAAATATAAAGTATAAGAAGTAACACAATTAAAAATAATAATATATAATTAATGCACTTTTATTTTTTTCTTAGAATCTTATTTTTTTTTGTAAGATTAATTTTTTTAATTTTGAAGAAAAAGAGAGAGAAAATATATATATATTGTTATATAAAATTATTTGGAAATTGGTAAGAAAACATGCTTTTGAAGTTACTAATGATAATGGGCATAACATCTTGATATCTGTGTAGGTTTTATAAATACATTAATGATTCAGTGAGTTTAAAACATTTCTTCTACTACAATAATAATGCATAAATGTTTTCTGTGAAAATTTTGTAAGATATTTAATTTTAAAAATATTTATATAGAAAGAAGGCAATTTAAGCATGGGATTATGTTCCCTAATTTTTGAATCTATGTCATTTTATGAATGGTGACAAATAATTAAAGTAGAATATAATCTGGTAAATCGATAAAATTAACAGTTAATAACTAAGTTTTTTTTTTTTCCTTTTTAAACATTAATGACAACCTTTTAAACAGTTTGTGTGTGAAAATCAAGCAAAGTATATTTTAAAAGTTCTTTAAATTGTTATACATTCTTGGAGAAATTTTTACAAATTTAAAACTTTTAAGATATTTTATTTCCACCCATTCGATGGTCTATTTTTCATTTTGACTAATTATTATTATATATATTTTTTAACTTTGTTGGAATCTAAAATTTTTATAATGAAAATGAAATAAATGCAAAAGCAAGTTGTAGCTTAAGTTTAAATTTAAATAATAGGAAAATATAGAACAAATAAATAAAAAAATGTGCAGTTTCATGATGATGTCCTAAAATGAGTTATGTATTCTATAGGCAATTTTATTTTAATAATTTTCACAACATATATAGAAGTAATCATAATGCAGGAAGTTGCCAGATGAAATTCCGTCACCCTCATATTTTTCATATATATAACTCGGTTAAATTATGATATAATCTTCTCTTTTAAGCAATTTATAGATAATCCTACTCTGTTATAACCCCAGAATTACATAAATTTTGAATAGCTTATAATATAATCAGAAAGTCTAATAACATTGGTGGAAATTGTTTAAGACCTAAAAAATCTATATATAAAAATAAAAAAAATTTAAATAAATTTAATATTGATATAGTTGATAATTCTCACATAAATTTATAACTTAAAAAAATTAGTACCCAAAGATGAATAAAATAACATAGTTTTCCAGTCACTATTTAATATTCCTTAAATTAACAGGTTTTGAAATAATAGCTCTAATCTGACAAGCTATTTTGTTAAACTATAATTAAATTCAAATTAAAACATGTACGCACACATTTTGTTTTTTATAAATATTTTTTATGTATTTCTTAAAATTATTAGAAGTGAACATTCATATGCACATTTTCAATCAATTATTTTAAAGTGTGTGTGTGTGCTTATATATTTTGATCATGCAGTGTATGTGAATATTTGATGTGTTTTATATTCTAGCAATGTGTATACTTGTTTATATATGTGTGCATGTTAGTATATAATAAATCTAGCAAAATTTATTTTTATTTTAGATTAAGTTTTTTTTTTTAGTTACGAGTTTAGTTTACTCTTTTACAATTGAATAAAGCACTGACATGGATTTTAAATTTCAAAACTACTCTTTTGTTAGCTTTTTTTTTTCAATTAATCCATCCTTCAGTCCTTGCAATATATATATATATTGTTAATTTTAACAATCATATAAATAAATACTAGTTATGAAATATATAGTGCTGCAAATATATATTAATTTTTCTATGTTAATTTTCTAACTTGATAAAAATTTATTACTTTCATCTAGTTATCATGAACTTTTATAGGTAATTGATTGATCATTGATATTTTGGAGAGATAAAATCTTACATTAGCACCAATCTCAGCAAAACCTCTATACAGCTCACAATTTCAGATTATAATGAAGATATAAATTCTATTAATTTTAACAACCATGTAAATTAATACCGGCTCTTAAATATAAAATAATATTTTTGAAAAAAATACCTTTTGATGTGAATACACAAATAGAATCTTTCACAAATCATGAGATGTTATTTAACAAACTATCAAATAATGCCATTTTCCATTAAATTACTAATAAAATAAAAAAAAGTTTATTTTCATCTGATTCCCGTGATTTTACATGGATATCCAGAATTATTGATAATTTTAAATGGTGGAATGTTACTTTAGCAGTGATTTGCATTAAGAACTGAAATTGTTAAATACAGTGCTTAGATCAAAAGTTTGTTAAGATCTCCACTAAATTAATATTTCATCGCTCTGAAATATTAATAATTAATCAATTACCAATATAATATCTTGAGGTAAAAAAATTACAATAATAAAAAGAAAAGTAATGCTTATTTAAACTCTGTTTAAATAATATTTAAATATTTATTGTCATCTAGGAACAATGTATAACCTTACAATAATACATAATATCCTAAAATATATTTGTGCTACTCTTTAAAAAAATTATGTAAATTATAATCTAATAATTTTTCAAATAACTATATTAAAATTGAATAAATTTGTCAACTACAGGATTTTCTAAACTTATAAAAAATGTTAGATGGTGCGAACATTTAATATTGCTTTATTTATTTTATACATTACCGTATCTACTTTTCAAGGATTTCTTACATTATTTTAATTTTAATGAATATTTTAGTGCTGATAATAACATTTTGTCAATAGAACAGATAAATTAAAGCTGTTATTATATTACATACAAAGAAATTCTTCACATTACTGTAACAGCCTAACTAATTGTCATGTTTACATTTTTTAATTGTGAACCCGAATAACATGAAAACTTTTTCAGCTAACTCAAAATTGGTAAGAAATTACGGATTTTTTTCCCCCTATGGTTTGTTTATTCATAAATTTTTTGGATGTCAGCAAATGAAAATCTAGTTACTCTTAGCTAAAAGGAGGAAAAAACGTAAATAAGCTTTTGCCAATTGATAACTTTCTCGAAGTTTGCCTATAAAGGAATAATTAAAAAACCAAGTCTTGCGATATAGGGACTGTTTAAATACTGTTTTTTTTTTTAATGTATGCACAGACAAACACGCATTTATAAATGTGTATTGAATGAGTTATTCTCTGAATTCATATGACCCTTGAACTGCAAAGTAATTGAGAAGCATTAATCTAAAGATGTTTAACTCTTTAGTGCTTCATTCAATTATTATATTAAATCGTATGCTCAGTTTTTAAAGTCTATTTTATATTTTAATGATATATTTCCTTTCTTTATATATATAAAAATAGAGAGAGAGGCAATAAAAAATAAATTAATTAAAGTAGATGTACATACGAAACTGAAATCATTTATCTATAAGAAACGTATATTTTGTATATATATTTAAAAAAAACCCAGAAATTATTTCATTTACATTTATTGTTAAAATACATATTTTTAAACCTACGTATAAAATATTCACACATTATTTAACTAGAAAATATACAAATAATTATAATAATCAATAAAGCAAGTCATATACAGCATGACATTGATGTTACAAATAATCATATTTATTCACACATCGATCCAACAATCTAATTCGAGTTCAAATTAATTGTCTATAATTGCTTCGCAATAGTAGAAAAAGAAATACAGGAAGTATATTAAAATTTAATTTTCTACTGAATTTTTATAATTTATCATTAAAACGTGAAACATCCTTAAATAGCCTAACATAGAGGAAAGGACTCTCTAAGAAAACATTATTCACCGAGCTTGAAACTGACAGGTGATGAGGATTTGAGCAATAGTCCATTTCTATTTTTTCTCCAGCTAAGAATAGTTAAGTATCCATTTACTAAACAATAATATTTTGATATAAGTCGGTTGGATATTTCATATTAACATTTTGAGTTTAATTGGAATATGAAAAAAATCAAATTTTATTTGATCTGGATTTGAATTTGAGGTCGTAGGCATGTCAACGGCTAACTACTACTTCATGATTTTTTTCCCTGTAATATATATACTCATTCAAACACAAAGTGTCCTTAGTATATAATTAAGCATAGAAATAAGATTTTCTTTCTAAATTTTATTTCTTTTTAGATATTTAGATGAACATTAGTTCAAACAGGATTTTTGTTATTCTAACTTTATATTCATCTTACTCAGTGGGGTGGACTTTGTTTATAACTAGGCAGGTAGTCTTCAACCTTTATTGGAGTTCACTTATGCAGTGGAGTTTTTGAAATCCTCCTCGTCTTTCATTAGCTAGAAAAGATGTGAAATTTATTTTTAGATTTTTTACTTAATAATGTTTTTCTTTCTTTCTTTTTTTTTTTTAAAAAAAAAGTTATTTATTTTTGATAATAAACTAAAAATAAACCAAAATGATATTAAATTAATCTGCAAAATAAATTAATAATCTTTCAAAAGTACAATTAAAAATAATAATAAATAATTGAAAGATGTGTCGCTCAAAGATCATGTCCTGAATATAGAAATAACAGATTGAGATACGATTCAAGATTTTCTAACAAAATAAAAAATCAATATGTACTTAGAAATAATAAGTATTATCTATTATAAAAAAATAAATAATTTTTCCGTTATTAAAAGGCTTTCTCCTCCATTTTTAATTGTCTAAATTTATTCATGTTTTATAAAATGAATGGCACACTACACACATATTTATTCTAAACCTAATAATGACTTTTTTATATTGGATAGTAATGTCAGTTGTTATATATGATTCATGAATTAAGTATTAGGCACTTTGTATAAAATAATAACTAAATGCATAACCAGAATAAAAAAAAGAATATTACAGAAAACTAATAGCAGCACTATATTGTTCTAGATCTAGCCACTAAAGAATAAATATTAATCATTCTGCTCCATTGCTATTTTGGGTAAGCAAACATAAGTGATAAATTAACTATCTCAGTTCCAACCAAATTTTCAACTCATGTTTGATTATAAAATAACTCGATCAATGTTGTTAGATTTTTTTAAAAAACTTATCATGTTTAATTATTAGTTAAAGCTACCAATGTTACTAAGATTTATATTTAAAACTTACTATAATTTTAATATTTATTTTGGGAGTGCACTTAGTTACTTTTTAGTTACTTATTGTTAACAGCAGATTTCTGCACACTTCTTAGGCTCCATGTATGCAGAGAACTCTAAACAAACAAACATTTTATTTCAGAGATTTCACACACACAATGGCAGAACTAATCATTGCTCTATTAACTCAGAAATGTTAATGAGATCTGCTTTAAAAGAAGACAATTGATATCCACTTCTAATATGTGTATTGAATATCTTTAGAAATTTTTTTAACTTTATTTAATATTCCAAATATATTCAACTGTTAGTAATATCACATCAAACTGATTAGTATATGCACAATGTTTCGAGAGGTATTAGTCCCCACTTTTGTTCAGGTGTTATTGGTGTGACCAGTGACAGTATTACCATGCGATTCGAACCTGGGTCCTTAGATTTTTGAGTATTGAATTTTAAGATAACACTCTAATTAACTGAGCCATCCTGTCAAAGGCAACAGTCTGTAGTAATTTTATATACTTACCTATGAGGTTCCTCCTAATTTTTTTACTTTTTCCTTAGAGCAAAGTTGATTAGTGGTTTCCATGCATTATGAATAGTAACACTAGGTTAGCTTATGGGATTTTTTGTTATTGCCATGTGAGCAGCTTCTTTAATTTTTTTTTTGTTCCTTTTTTTCTCTTCCAATATTTCTGTATTTTCCCAATTGAACATATGTTCATTGGCACATACATGTTCTTCTATCTTAGACACCTCTGTTTTTTTTTCTAATTATCAGTTTGCGTTCTTGCAAGTGCTTTTCAATGTGATGACTGGTCTCACCAATATATGTTCTTCCACATTCACATGATATTTCATAGATACAGTTTTTTCTTTTCATCATTTCACATGACAATGGCAAAAAACCCCATAAGCCAACCTAGTGTGACTATATATAATGTATGGAAACCACTAATCAACTTTGCTCTTAGGAAAAAGTAGAAAAATCAGGAGGAACCTCTATGAAATTACTACAGATTGTTGCCTTTGGCAGGATGGCTCAGTTGGGTAGAGCACTACCTTAAAATTCAATACTCAAGAATCTAAGGACCCATGTTTGAATCCCATGCTAGTATTCTCACTGATCAGGCCAGCAACATCTGAAGAAGAGGGGATACTAATACCTCTCAAAACATTATGCATATGTTAACCCATTTGATGTGCTATTACTAATAGTTGGATGTATTTGGAATATTTAAATAAAATTAAAAACATTTCTAGAGACATTCAATACACATATTAGATTATGGAAATAGTCCAATATAAAAATACAATTAAATGGCTAAGCCTACTAATATATGGAGTATCTGAATTAAGTTCAGGCCCATATGATTTTTTCAGTTGGAGAGCTGACTTTAAAGACATGTAGATGTCTAAAAGTTTCAGATCTTCTTGACAATTAACTTTTAGATAAATGCTTAGCTTGAGTTGGTTTTTTGAATCTAATGTCCCAACTCCTCACTGAATAGACCCATAGGTCAAAACCAGTCTAGGGATGGGGACAGTCCAAGATAAAAATGATTTGAATGCCTTCTCTTGTAGTAGCATTTATCATAAAATAAAATAAAAAAGCTTGTTTAGAGTTCATTAGCATGCTCTGAATTTTACATATTTGTCATGTGACATCTGACTTTTTATTATTACAAATCTTCAGGAAAATTGATATCCACAATTATTTATTTGAAAGGACAGAAAAAAAAATCCATAATTATATTTATTTATAAATTGAATATATTTTCATTGTTATACAAATAAAGTGTTAATATTTTTGTTCATTTATTATTTTAACATTATTATTTTAAAATATTGGGTAGAGCCCTCATATTTACTTAATACAAAATTTGCCACTACTCCTAACCAACACCCATAGCTATGCAGTTTAATGGGTGGCTAGAAAGTAAAGTTCCAAGATTAGTTTGGATTAGTCAGTTGAATATTGTTTGTAAAAACAAAATAATTGCAATATGCTGATGCTATTATCACTAGATTACTTTTATTAATATTTATGTTTATATAAAATGTCTTTAAAATATAATAATCAATTTTTTATCATATTAATAGTTTCACGAAGGACCATCTAATATCCAAGCATTTGAGAGATAGACTAAGTCCAGAAGTTCCATTCAATTGTTCTACTTAAGTCTATTTTTGGTAACTTTAGTTAACTGTAAGTTAATGAAAAAAGGTTGTTAAATTTTGAATTGTTTATTCTGTCTCTGTTCTAAATTGCCCAGGACACCAAGTATTTAATCATCCTTACACAACTGGCTCTTAAATAGTAGGTTCAATTTTTCATCTCATTGTAGATTTTAAATATAAACTTGAGAAAACATGATACCTTGAAATTTTTTCTTTTGGAAATTATCAAAATACATTCAAAAAATAAATAGTCAAATGTTTTACTGCCCATCTATGGAAGTTCATGCTGGATCTATCCTCCATAAATATTGAGTTCCAAAGCTCATAATTCTACTACTGCACCAAATTAGCAAGGCATAACCATCCATTAATATTCAAATATGCTAGTAAACTACTAATAGATCTTCTATTAAGAATCATACTATTTTATTTTGGTTTATTTAGGGTTTGAAATTCTGATGTAAAGAAAATGCAATAAGTACCTTTTCAAAAATATTCTTCTTAGTTTTTTTTTTTTTTGGAAAATGAAAAGCTATGTTTTATTTATTTATTTAAATCCAATAAAGTTATGATTACCAGTTTTAATGGCAGTAAATAGCCTAAAAGTATCTTTGTGAATATTATTTCTTAGAAACAAATTAAAGAAAAAAACCCAATGAAAATTGTTTTGTCATGTTTGTATAGTTTCACATAATATACTATAATAATAATTTTAAAAAATTTGCTAGAGATATGTGGATTGCAATTTAATTCTGTCTTTTAATGATTTAAATGTTTTATAACTTCCCAACCGATGAACATTTTGATTATATATGTATAACACAAATTAAAAATATTATAAGTAATTTAATACACTGTACAGGCTTACACACACCTGCACATGTATTGCTGTAATATATAAGGGATTCAAACTCAGACTTTCACACAACCCTCAACCATCCATACCATCTCATATTGTTAAACCACCTGATCATACACATGTTGAAAAGATAAATAATCACCAATATATGAATTTCATGCTAAGCTTGCAATCATCAGTTGGTCCAGATTATGATGCCATCATTGTTATTATTTCATTCTGCAACTTTTTGTATAATTCAGAAAATTATTAATCTTTAGTAATGTAATGTATTAATCCTTGGGTGCCACGTTTAATAATTAAAATAAGACTCTCTATGCAATATTTAATTTTCATATATAAGGTTTTCAGCTTTAATGATATTTCTGTTTAAATATAATTAATTACCTTTTTAACAAATTTACTATTAAAATTAATTTTTACCTAAATGAAAAAATTATAAAAGGCATACATTTATTTGGAAGTCATAAAATTATTTAAAATAGAAATAAAACAAACTAACTCCTTTTTTATAAGACAAAACTTATTTTTATGTCAGCAATAAGAGCTTTTTACTCCCATGAATGTAAGTTAAAATATTTTCAAAAATATTATACAGTTATAAAGATAAATATATTGGTACCAATATATTTTATATTTATTAAATAAAAATAACTTATATATGATCAAAAAACAACATCACAACAAATTTTTTTTCTCTATAGTTGTTTCTGCTTGTCAAATAAAATGTAAACAAGTGCTATTATTTTGAAAAAAGTTTACTCTTATTTAAACTTTAAATTATAGTTTTATATTTTGCTGATAATTATTGCCTCTATTAAGAAAAATCAAAACTAAAATATACAATCTTTATTGATCATTTGCAAACATTTACCACAAGGTTGCAATAAAGATACTGACATACAAACTATTCAAATGCTGTCTGAGATATTACATGTACCATGAAGTTAGACAGAAGTCTCATTCCATGGGTAAATCAGAATTTACTATTGAAAGAAAGTATATGTTCGCAACTAATCATGTGATGTGATAAATATTTACTGACGTTGCAATTTCTTTATACGTATACTGAATTTGTTGTGTGTGTGTGTGTGAGGGGGGGGGCAGGGTTTTGGTGTGTCATAGAAAAAATACTCAACAAAAAAAAAAAAAGATTTTTCGTTGCTTTTGAGGTCATGGGATATTTGAGCATCAGACCGTTGGTTACAGATTACCTTTCAATCCAGAAATCTTTAAATCTTGAATCCATTACTTTACTACTGCACGAAGTCATATACCCCAAAAAGAATTGAATCGCTATAGTTCAAAAGTTAAGTGTCTACAAGCAACAAAAGTGACAGGTGCACTTCCATTATCTACGAGAATGCTATACCACATCAAAACGCAATTCAGTATTAAATCTACAATCAAACGTTACGCACACAGACATAAATATAAAAGTAAATATTATATTCACGTATGTATATACACACACATACTGTAACTAAGAACGCAGTCTGTTGCTTTATTTGATATAATAGCTCCAAGGCAAACTTGTTAAAAGTCATATTTTCTGCCTCATATATTTAATTTTCTTGGAGTTGTTTGTTTATGCGTAAATATTAAAGCAGCTGCCTTCTCAAATACTGATTTGCTTGGAACCATTTATCAATGCTTGTCACAAAAAAATAAAGATTGCAATTTTTTTTTTACATTGCTATAACTCTGTTTAGATTGAAGAATCCATTTTATTAAAAAAAAAAAAGTTACAATAACAGAAAGGAATTAAAAAAAAAAAAAATTAGTAGATTTAAGCATAATCTTTTTTTTAAAAAAAAAAAAAGGGAATAAAATATCTGTATTAGCATTTCTCTTACATAATAGCCTAAAGGCAAAGGTGTTAAAAGTCGCATTTGTTTAGCAAGTGGGTAATTTGCCTGCGGTTGTTTGTTTATGTTAAAGCAGCTGTCTTAACTTGCAAAACCTGCACGCTATGATTTAGCTACACCGTTAGAAAAAAAAAAAAACTCAAACTAGTCTATATGTATTATTCTGTAGTAAAAACTGAATGGAAACTAAAAAATTAAGTGTTATTGCCCCCCCCCTTCCTATTTCACAGACATCTTCATTATATTCTATTATCTAGTCTCCAGGAATTAAAAACTACCACACATTGCACACCTGTTTTTAATGGGATAATAAATATCTATAATACTTTTAGATAAACTTTCAGGAAGTGCCTTATGAATTTTAAAATTCATTCATAAGCGAATTGATTAAAAGTAATAATCACTGAATATACTATATATATATAATACATTTACTTTGCTAATTGAAATATTTCGCATTTATTTTTTTGTTCTTGTTTTGCTTTTATTTATAGATTTTTACAAGTGACTTTTACAAGAAAAAAAAAAGGTACGTTAACTTTATTTATTTATTTATATTGAAAAAGAAATATGTACAAAATATATACTTTAAATTAAATATCCTAATATATGATAAATCCGTAATAATTAAGATGTGATATGTTGGACTATTTCCATCATTTGTGAGTGAATGTTGAATGTATAGATAATTTTAAACTATTTAAACTTTCCAAATACAAACAACTTGTTAGTAATAACACACAAATAGACAATACAGGTTACTAACAAGTTGTTTGTATTTGGAAAGTTTAAATAAAGTTTAAAATTCTCTATACATTCAACATTCACTCATAAATGATGGAAATAGTCCAATATATAACATCTTATAATATATCATCATTACAAATCTTCAGACAAATATCCATAATAACTCTTTTGCAATATCATATATTATATAATTCGAAAACTACATTACTCAAGTCTATTATCTTTATGGTTATATATACCAGTACAATGTATATTTCAAGATGTCTTGTTTTTGAAAATCTTATACCTTTCACATAAAAGTTAGGTACATTGTTTACTTTAAATCGATATTTTCTGTTAATCTTGTTATCGTAGAAATAGTTTTAATAAACAAATCTTTGCACAACTAAAAAAAAACAAAAAACAGACTGACAAGTTTTATTTAATATTTATAGATAAAAATTTTAGTATAAATAAGTGTTAAACCATTCGTTTTTTTTTTTTTTAATAAATATTTTTATTTATTTAGTAAAGGAGCAACATGTAAGCCACATAGTTTTGAATGTATGAATAATTACAGATGCATCATAGAAATAAAGTGTATTACATATTTCTGAAGTAATTGCTTAAGATGGATGACGAATTTGTGGAATGCAAACAATCTTAGAGTTGCAAAGTATGAATAAGTTGAAAAATTGTAACATTTCTTCTAGATATTTATGGCACAAAACACACATAATTGGAGTATTAACTTGAATCAATTTATACTCTTTGTCCATGTTATTTTTATATAGATTTGTTATATATTTTTAGTGATTTATTAGTTTCTGTGTTATAATTGAATGACTTTTAAAAATAATTTGTGTACTGAGTTCTCGCATGATACTGAAAATTAACAACAAGAATAAAAACAATCATATGCTTAATTACTTATTTAATCATCTGATCTATGAGTATTAAGTGTGACAGATTTACTTTTGCTCTAAAAATCTTTAGCTATAAGAATCCACCATAATACCATTGAGATCAGATGAATAAATGGATAGTTAGCTACCAGGAAATTGTATGACATTTGAGCACCAAAAATGATGATTGAGCATTTAAATTGATCACTACATCCTATAACAAAGGGGGAAAACAATTTGCTTATTCAATTGATGTTTGACTGAAACAATTTTATTCAATCAATTAAACTTTGAATATGATAAGGAGATCTAATCACCTTGAGACATTCTCCAAGTAGTTAGCCTATTCTGATCTATTGCCATTGTTGTCATGTGACAATAATTTTATTTATACAAGTTAATTATTTTTTTACTTTTATAACTCACCATTTGAACTAGAAAATATTGTTCAACAACAAACTATACTTTTGTTTAAAAAAACTGTTCATGACTAAAATATATCAAACATCAGTATTTACACTTTTTTTAATATTGTGGCATTTTATATTATTATTTTTATACTATTGGCAATTACTGACTTATTCAGTTAGCATACCATGCAAAACCACTTTGAAACCTGAGACTTGCAGCAAGTTGAAAAGTTCTACATCAATAAAATAAGATAGTTTCTAATATAACAAAAAATAATCACATCATTTATTTATTTAATAAAAAAGTAATATATCATGAATAAGTGTTGATTAAAAACATTTGCAAAATAAAAATGTATAATTCACATAACTAAATATAAATATGAGAGAGTGTAAACTATTTGGGATAGTTGATTTGTCCTGGTTATGAGACCTGATTGGTCAAAATGCATTTTAGCAGCCAATTAATATATTTGTTTAATATCTATGATCATTATGTTTTGAAGTATAGCATAGTAATTGGTGATAATAGAAAAATGAAATATATATAAAATCTCACTCTCTATATATGTATAATCACGATGAATTAGAGTCCTTAAATATTACAAATTTTGAGGATATCATATGAAATTCAATTATTAAGTAGTATATAGGATATTCCCAATTTATTGTATCCCTATAATATAAATAAAAATGATTTGCAAAATGTTTTTATTAATTACACTATATATATATATATATAGTGTATATATAATAATTCCGATCTAAAAAGTATAAAGCAATTGTAATGCTTAACTTTCAATTAAAGTATAAAGTAATTATACAATAATCTTAATATATATATATAAACAAGATTTGAATTTAAAGTATATATGTTTTTAAATAATATATCCACATACATGTGTGCAGTAATATTTTGTGGAATTAATATATAATGTTATTCATATCACATAACATTCTTGCTCAAGTATGTTTTGTAATATCATTATAATTCTACATGTTATATATTCGGGCAGTACTAAAGTTGTTTACTTGCTGTTAAAATTAGTAATGTTATTCATTTATTGTTTGAATTATTTTTGTTCTATTTTATGCAATATGTTTGTCCAAAAATGTATCTTTGAATCCACTCTAATAATGATTTAATGTCAAAGAAAGTGAGACAATGATCTCTATATAAAACTTAAACAATTTTAGTGAAATGAGATATAAATAAAATTAAAAAAAAAGCGTAGGTGTGTTACAAAGAAATAATATCACATAAAACAACATTCACTGAAAGTTAAATTCAAAATTGAGAAGTTATTTTAAAATGTAGTTATATATATATATATATATATATATATATATACAATTTGTAAGTTGATACTTGTATAATATTACTTTAATAAGTTAATGATATATGTGTATGTTTGATTATGAATATATTCCAGTTTTAAATAAAACAAGTTGCTATTATGAAATATAAACCAGACTATCATTTCTGATGTGGAAATTCAGCTGTTTTAAGTCCTCAGCTCATTTGATAATAATAGGATCTGTTTAAAATAAATTTTAGTTTAGGAGGATAGCTCTGAAGTTTTTATACTGGAAGAATGCAGAGTATGCTACAAAATATAATTATTGTATAAAAAACTATTTATAGGAGAAATTAAAAAAAAAAAAAACATATCCAGAAATTGTAATATATAAGCTTGCACTACATGAAGTATTTGCACCTGAGTCAGAGTACTAAACTAAAAGTTGATTCCCTTTTGATTTACAATAGGTCATACAAGAAGTACTATATCATATTTTCACCCTGCAATATCAGTTTTGTTTTAAAATAATAATTCTTTATGAAAGAATCTCAGTTACTAGTGAAAAATTTAAAAATATGTGATACCTCCATTTTTTTTATATATAAAATATTTATGTCTGACTTACAGCTAACTCTGTACAATCTAGAGTATTAAAGTATAGGTGGGTCCATTTTGGTTTAAAAGTGATCAGACAAAAATGCTTTTAATAGTTAATGTGACTTTTTAGCATACAATACAAGTTTTTAATTGTTGACTGCCTTACATCTAGTTAAATACACAAAAATTCACAGATTTGTAATATATATGTTTGTGGGTAATAATTAAAATTTTCATTGGAGAAACATATACATCAACATTTCTGATATGATTTCCAAACTTATGTAATCTATTAGCTAGTGAAAAAAAATATGACTGATCTCCCATATTTACATGTGTTTTTATCTGATGTCTTTTTCATTGTTTGATGATTTATGGCAGGAGCTTGCATTATAAATGCTGTAAATTAATTTGATTAATAATATATGAGGACAAATCAAAAATTATCTGCACTCTGGTTGTAAAACTTATTTTAACCAAATTTTAGAAAAGTTAAGTACATTATTTTTGACATACTCCCTATTGTTCAATATACTTTGACCATATGTCAACAAATTTTTGTATTCCCTCTTTAAAAATGTTTTAGGCTTAGTTATGTTCCATAAATGCACTATGGTCTTTACCCATTTATTAGATATGAATATTCATCCACATACGATTTTTTATGAAACCAAATAGGTGGGATTTTAATGGGGCAGGTCAGGACTATAGGAAAGATGCTCCAACATATCAAAAATGACATTGTTGAAGAGTGTGAGTAGTGGTATGCAGATGTGCATTGTTATGCAACAAAACAACACCTTTAAATAGTTCTTTGTGTTTTGTTTCAATTGTAGGTTTTAGATCTTCATTGAACATCTCACTATAGTAAGCACTGTTATTTGTTGAACTTTGTTTCTGATAGCATTTCAATATTAGTCCTTGAGAATCTCAGAAAACTTTAAACATCAATGTTTTTATCTAGTGCAGACACTTTCACAAACTTTATTGAAATTATTTCTATACTCATACACACTTCTTCATGACAAAATAGTTTTTTCCTGCAGTGCATAAAATATTCAATAAATATCATTTCCAGATATAACCTCAGTTCACAAAAAAATGAATCTCTAAGCACTATTCTTTGTTCATACAAATTACAAATGTAGTAGTCATTGTTTCTCATATTATAGTCAGATTTGAACTTATGTAACGCATCTAAAATTGCACAGCAGGTAATGAGAACATAAAACAATGTGGATAACCAAAGTTTAAAATAACTGGAGTGCAAATAATTTTTGACTCATTTTTATATATGTATAATCTGAGGAAAAAATAAGATTTTGCTCACTGGATTAAATGCCATCATGTTTAGACCACTTTATTATGATGTTTTACCCTTGTTCCATTTTGAATATTTTTGTATTTTAGAATATTTTAGTTTATCTGTTATTAAATGTAAAACGTTATAAGTTTCATAAACTTAACATACCATATCATTCAATAAAGTTGAGAAAATAAAATTATTATTGTAAAATAAAAATAAAGAATTAAAACAAATCTTATAAGTTATTAATTTTGAATTTATTCATGAATTATTTTGGACATATCAGTTTTAAAGAAGGAATGTAATTAATAAGTTTAATAGAATCCTGTTAAAATTAACTGAAGTGATATATAATATTTCTCCCATTTCTTTTGTAATAATAGAAAAATTTTTTGAATTCATTTTAAAGCCAAAACTCATTCATGAAAACAAACATATATAGTGGAGATATTTTTTCTTAATAAAATAAATATTGCATTATATAGTAATTTATTTTCAAATATTTATTTAACAATAATGCTAATAAATCATAATAATGGAAGTACTAATATATGTTAATAACAGCACTTCACACGCACAAGCATATATTTATAGGGGATTGCTGTTACAAATTGGCGACTATGTTTTAATTTATTTTATATATATAATAACAAGTAATTTCACCGATGGAGAAATAATATGAATTAATTTATTGAGACAATTCAATATAACATAAATTAATACTTAAAAATGCTTAATAATTATTATTTGTACTTATCTTGGTAGTATTCATCATTTTTTTGAAAATGTCTTTTTCATGTAAGTTCATTTTTTTTAATATATATGTATGACTTACAGCCTCGGGCCTTTACCATCTCAATTGGAATTAAATTTTTTTTTTTTTTGATAAAGATTTCATATGCATGTATATGTAATCCAAACTATCTTTTCAATACATTTAAAAGGAAAACAAAATTCATTATATTAATTTTTATTCTTGCTTAAGTCTCAAAGCACTTGTAAATAGTTAAAGATGGTGATTGTACTAACATTAGCTTTTTTATTAGTAGAGTATTCAGAATTGCACAATTTGTGGAAGTAATAGTGGAACCATTAAGGAAAGATTTTGACTAAAACTTAAGTTCAATAATGAGATAATTGCATAGATAGGATATCAAAAATGGTCAATTATGTAATGATTTAGGAAACATACAACACTGCCACATTGACCATCTAAAATAAAGCAAAAAAAACAAAACAAAACAAATCTGATAAATTATCAAACATTTTGGAATTTTGAATTACCAATAATTTACTATATTTATTAAAATAAATAAACACATAATTGAATAATTTGTTGTTTTAAAGTTAGAACACATGAAGTGTTAAAGATGGACCCATGGTCTTTGGACCTTGAGAGTCCATCATCTGACCAGTGTATTAAACACATGCCAGCTTATAGATTATATCACTCTAATATTTTTTTGAAAATATTTTTTTTTACATATAAAATAATTTGATTGAAACTTGTTTTATTCATACATAATAATAGCAGTCATGCCATAGTTAGTCATAATGTGGACTTAAGTTGAATTCTGAAGATCTTGAAAATAATAATTATTTAAATATTATCCCATCCACCCCAAATGATGGCTTTAAAACCTTTGACTACTCAAGTTATTCTCTTTATAGAAACTGTTTTGCCACAAATATTTTTGGTCTATTAAAAGTTCTAATTTATTTTAATGGATTTAGGGGATTGAATGATCTTTTTTTTTTTTTTCAAAAAAAGTCCTGCTCTGTTTATGTGGGTATATAATATAATTATAATTTAATTATATAATAATATTTTAAAATAATAATAACAATTAATATAATAGTATTTATTTTTAAAGCATATAAAGATATAGATTGCACGTAAAGCATTTAAACTTAATTATTTAAAAATTATTTGCAATTAGAAATGAGTATTTTATCACATTTAATTTGATATAAATATGAAAACGAAAATCATTTGTATTACACTAGAAAATTTTTGAGAATCTAGAATATATAAAAAAAAAATTGTTTTGTGTATGTAATTTATTACATATTATCATATTATTATGATATTGTGTATATTATACTTCTCAGGAAGACTGATGAATAGTTTAAAATGACAACTATTTTACAAGAGTGATATAAGTGTTGCATTGTATGAAATGCATAAAAGAGGTGTTGTTGTTGTTGTTATTATTATTATTATTATTATTATTATTATTATTAGTAGTAGTAGTAGTAGTAGTAGTAGCAGTAGTAGTAGTAGTAGTAGTAGTAGTAGTGGTAGTGGTGGTGGTTGTGGTGATAGTAGTGGTAGTGGTGGTGGTGGCAGTGGCAGTGGTAGCGGTGGTAGCGGCAGTAGTAGTAGTAGCAGTAGTAGTAGTAGTAGTAGTAGTAGTAGTAGTAGTAGTAGTAGTAGTAGTAGTAGTAGTAGTAGTGTTTATATACACAGCTGCAATGAATGCTTTTGGTTCCTCTTTTTTTCTTCATTACCAAACATGAGAACATTTAAAGAGTTTAGAAATACAATAAATACATGAATCTTGCATCCTACTGATAAAATAAATTTACAACCAATTATAAAATGGTTGGCATAAATTCAATATCAATATGATATAATAGCATTGTATTTCCTTCACCCCCAAATAATAATCGGCATTTTAGAAATTACCTATTTTTATAGCTTCGTGTATTTATATAAAGAAAAAATAAACATATAGATCTTAATTTAATTATTTTTAGTAGTTATTAATAGTGAACATTAATTTTCAAATATATATATATATACAAAATGTAAACAAAGCTCTCAGACAAATTGTAAATAAATATCTAAAATCCCGGAAAAATTCAAAAATATTTTTGCTTTTAGAAATCGTTTTAAAAGTTTAAGTAGAAATTGTATAAATTCAATTTTTTTTTTGCAAAATTAATTTTGTTTAATTACATTGCTTTTGTTAATTATAATTTACAAATACTTTTGCAGTGGTTTTTATAAAACAGATGAGTGCTGGTTCAGCATGAAATACGTATATTGATGATTATTTATCTTTTCTACATGTGTGTGGACATGTGTATCAATAGTTTGAGATAGTGTCGATAGTTGGAGGTTGCTTGAAAGTCTGGGTTTGGGTCCCCTATGTTTACATTTGGGTTGCAGGTATAGAAATGCCTGTGTTTCAGAACAGAACAATGTGAAATGTAATTCAACTAAACATAATCTGATGAAACAAAAGTAATTGAACAAAACATTAACATATTATTAAAATTCTTAAATTATATTTAACAAAAGAACACAAAATAAGACAATTTGCAGCTTTATTCCTTTTACACAAAGAACTAGAAATTATGTTGTTAGCTTAATAACATTTTGACAAAAAAAAAAAAATGAATTTAAACAAATTTCTATTTGAATTACCTGATTTATAATCTATTTCCAGGGCATTTTATATTTTGAATGAAGTAACATTTCAAATTATTCATATTAGAATGAAATAAAGCATGCTATATATAATTCTGTAAGTAAGTATATACAAGCAGCATCAGTAATTTTTTATTTAAGTTGAATTTTATTTAAATCTGCTTTTTTTTTTCAAACATATGTTTTCTATTGGCCACAGTCTGAATATAAAAATATTTTTAACAGAAGGAAATAAGAACTATGATTTGTCATAAGAGAAATTTATACACAATGAGATACACAAACAGACAGAAATGATTGAGTTGATGTGTATATCTTTTCTTTACAATTTATTTATATATCCTATGAATTATTTACATTAATCAGAACTTATATTAATAAAAGACAGCCTACATGTTGAACTCAGCCTAGATGCAGATTAAAAACATGATTAGGACACTTCAAATAAGTAATAACAAATCACGCAGGTGCCACTAATATGTACATATAGATAGAATTAAATAAAATATAACTATATTTTATAAAATATATATAACTTAATTTTTATCACATTCAAACAAATGCAATGGCATTAATAGAAGTATGTTTGTTAAATTTTCTTACCAAAGATAGGTATTGAAAGTTGTGACCAAGTGATAACATTTGATCATCTTCATTAATTGTGCTGTGCTATTGTTTTCCACCTTAACATAATTTATTTTAGCATCCAATATTAGAGAGATACTTTATGAACTTTAATGAATTGTTGTGTAAGCTGACTATAAATTTTTAAAATTAGACAATGCTCATGTTGCTGACCAATAATAATAATAATAATAGTAGGTGGTGGTGGTGGTGGTGGTGGCGGCGGCAGCAGTGGCTGTGGTGGTGGCAGTAGTGGTGGCAGTGGCAATGGGAGTGGCAATAGTAGCAGTAGTAGTAGTAATAGTAGTAGTAGTAGTAGTAGTAATAGTAATGATAATAGCAATAATAATAATTTAATATTTATATGCAAACTCACACATAATACAAATATTACAGTAAAAAAAGAATGCACTTAATAGTTTTTTTTTATTTAAGTAATATTTATTACCGAGAGATATACATGAACCATGATGCATGATCTTGATTGAAGACAAATTTCAGACACCACACCCATCCACAATATTGCATAGTTTAACAATGATAATCAACCATCCAATATGAAACACATTGCACTTGATATTTTTTAATCATTGTCATTTGAGATTATTACATCACTACTTTCCCAACTTTTTAGTCAGCATGTATTGACATTTACAATGTGAAAAGGTTCTTGCAAATTACTATTTTCATTTTATGTGAATCAAAAAATCACAAGTATGCATAACTTGTAATTACATTTTCCAATTTTCGCCATTAAGATCAACAAATTATTTCTGCCTCACTCATATGATTCCATCCTCACAAATCTTTTACATGCATTACCAATCTGTTCATCACTTTCTTCCTTTTTATTCTATTCTTTGCTCTAGACCCTCCCTCTGCTTCTCATAGCCGCCCCATCAGCTGTTGAGACTCTAGAAATCTAGACCTATATTTAGCATTGAAACATCTGCTTTTTCTAGTCTTAGTTTTAAATTCTATGTTTGACCACAAATCCTTTCCATCCCTCTCAGTCTTCTCATTTACTGTACAATCATGTCCCTTTAGAGTCTATGAAACACTTATATCCACTTAGCCTTAGTAATTCTAGTGACATTTTGTCCATCCAGCCCGCCTTAGTAATTCTAGTGACATTTTGTCCATCCAGCCCTTACCAGATAGTGTACAATAATTAATTATTGGCTGTATTCTATCAACTAGTGGCTTACCACCTTTCTTCAATTTATCCATTTTTGTTTTTTTTCTACTCTTCTTCTTTATTTCCTTTGTACTTTACAACCCTGACTTCTTCTCTTGCTTCCCACTGAAATTGAAATTTGGTAGTTTTTTGATCAAAAATTGTTTAGTTGCATTTTTGAAAAAAATCATTTAATCGATCAAAATATCAATATTATTAAAATATTTGTAAAAAATATGGTAGTCTAATTTTTTTTGTTTGTAGTATGATGGACAAAGACACCACTCGATGGTGCTGTTTACATGTTAAAGCACATAAAATTGCCATTTTTGTGGCCGACACGTTCGAACCCATGTTTTCTATAATACAACTTTTATTGTTGTGCTACAGATTGCAGGCTGCTATGTCACGTCACAGTACAGCATGTATGTCACATCACAGCAAATAAATTTGACAAATTTGCACACTTCATACAATTATTACGGCTTGATGTGAGAGTGTGTGTATTTGAATTTGATGGAAATGTGGTTTTAATTGAATTTTTTTTTTAAAGTATTGAAATATTCCAATTTTCTTAAGTAATAATTATCTGACTCTTTACACCATTCTGTATTGAAGTTTTAAGTGGCAAAATCTTGTACAGATAGATGTGTAAAGGCAGTTGGAATTTGGTAACACATCAAGTAATGTACTGTTCGTAACATTCCATGAGACCAACAATATGGTGCAGGAAATCACACATCTTGTTCGATTCTGGGATTTACAAACAACAGAACCCTAACCCTAAATCTAACCCTAAACCTAACCCTAACAACTTTTTCTTTTTGTTGTCATTCTATTTGAAGTAAAAAATAGTGGTAACATAATAATATCTGTTTCTGTGTAAAAATTAGAATGTAAAATGAAGACTAAGAACTTTTACTTTTTATTCCAATTATGAGTTTTTAAACAACAACAACAAATAAGATGTAACCCCCCTCCCCCAAAAAATCAGATTGACAATTGTTTTTTCTTATAAAGCAAAAAAAAAAATGCCAATTAAATTGTAATTTGTTGATTTTATTTTACATTTATTGTTATCATTTAATTTGTATATGTTAATAAAAAAAATATTAAAAAAAACACGATTTTGTTTTTATTTTTATTTTTGCATTACAAAAAACACATCAAAATGATTACAATCAATGGCATGGGAATGTTCATATTATATAGTTTTAGTGTGATAATGGCACCATCGAGCAGCATTTTTGTCCATAATACTACAACCTTTTTTTTTTCTAAAACAGTTATTATTAAATCAAAACATACATTACTAATAGGGAATTGTCTTTGAAAATATTTTCTTTTAATAAAAATTGGTCATAGGAAATATATGAAAAAGCAGAAATTACCATTGCTGGCTTTACAAAAATTGCTTTTGCAAAAACAATAGAGAATATTTTTTTAATAACAGTAAATAATTTATTAACTTTTATAATTCTTTTTGTTTCTTTGATGATAATTAATTGTGAATGTATCATTTTTTTAATGTTATAAATTTCTAATATTTCATTCTGTGCCACAACATTTTAATTTTTTTTTTTTTTTTTAAGGAAAATACACGTACAATTACAATATAAATCTTGTTGGTATACATTTGTTTTGATTTGTTACATATATTATATCAATCATTAATAAATAATTTTCCAAATTAGAAAATATACCCATTTGAAACATTAATTATTACTATGACAAATTAATTTCATGAGCAGAGCAAAAAGCTCATCGTTCAAACTTAGTCTATAATTGTTGTGTACTAGTTTTATATCAGAACAACTGGCTCTTCATTTAGTGACTTAGCCAGTGATCATTGTGCAGTCTATATTTTGATTGATAGTGATCATTTGTCATTCTCCATCTAACTGAATCATTTTTTAATCTTGAATTAATTTTTAATTAGCATGCCTGAGGATTGTCTCTTCATCCAGTAGCCTAAGTGCCCCCAAGTGTCCCTGAAGAGCTTTTCCAGCATTAATAAGTAATCCCTAAACATAGTCCTTTGAATAAATTTTTACACATCTCCCATGGTTCTTTATTTCCTCATTTAAAAATGAAATAATTCCTCGTTAACCACACGGCATGAAGCAGAAATATTCCCATTCTATTTGCAGCAAAGACACCACTCTTTATAGCATCCCTAATTCTTAGAATTTTCATGTTAGCTGGCATTACTCTGCTTATGATATTGTGTGTAGCAGGACTCAAAAATGGGCAAGCAGTAAAAATATGTTTAATAGTTTCATCCACCACTTTACATAAGCTACATAGTGGTTCTATTTTTGAGAAATTTCTATGATTTACCAAAAAATGATTGGTTGGCAAGGTTTTTAAATTTAATTTTATGATAAAGTCAATATGTTTGGCTTCCAAGTAGCAAAATTTTAGTTTCCTGATTAGTAATTTGGTAGATAAATCAAGCTTGGTAGTTAAATCAGTAATGTTTGCATGCATGTATTTGTAAACTTACCAGTAAGTGTTGTCAATAATTGATGCTGTAACTTTGAAAAATTTGTTGGCATATGCTAGCAGCTCCATGGACCACTTACTTTGTATGGGTGGGAGTGTGTCAGAAGGTTCAATCTCATCCTGTACTGAGTCCACTGACAATATTGGATTCATTGCCTTAAGCATTGATAGGGATTTCTGAAATGAAGAAGGTGTTGAGATCATGCAAGCTGAGCTCATTCAGGTCTTTCAGTCTCTGCATCTTGGCCAAACTGATGGTTACTGTTTTCATCTTCCACAAGATGCTAATACAGACTGAGTTTATTGCATTCTGAAAGGACCTGGTTGGTTTAAGAAGTGGCATGAAGTAATTAATTTGTGGAAGCATCAACATGTTAATCAGTGCTGCCTTACCCTGGAGTGATAAGTAGATTCCTGAGAGAGCACTTGAAACCTTTTTGGTTTTTTCTAGAATGCTGTTTTGCAGTGCTCTTCTCATAGCTGATCTGGACAGAACCATGGGAAATCCAAGAAAGTTTTGAGGTTTCCCTGTTAGAATCTTGAAGAAATTGCTGTCACTTGATGGATCTTCCAGGTAGCAGATTTCTCAGAGTTTATTCTTATCCCACATCTCTCAGTGTATTTGTCCAGCAGTTTATATAGATTGGGAAAGTATTCATGTGAGGAGAGGAAGACTGTAGTCTAATTTTTATCAATTCATTTAAACAATCTGAATTAAAATGAGTTATTTAGAATACTTCGTTGTTTTAATTATTGAATTTGAAGATTCTATTGTGAATATAGTAATTTTTTGCAAGTCAGAAATATCTAGTTGTCCTTTCACTATTTTGTTGCAACATCAGAATATCTCAATCTACTATTAAATTGAAAGGCTATTCAAATTCACAATTTTTTTTATATAAGTACTGTAATTTTAATGCGCAAATATGCGCACAACAACCGAGCTTCATCAGGATTAAATAACAATATATTATAAACTCAAAATAATTATAATATCTAAAGAATAATGCCCGAGCGCTTTCAAGAGAACTTAACTCTCATAATCATGGGCAACAAAGAATAAGCATAGCGTGTTGGTATATGCTAAAATATGCTGATATATGTAAATTAGTTGAAAATAAATGCGTCAGCTCTAAATGATCCATTTCTTAGAGATTTTGTAACACGCATCTTTCCTATTCATAGCCTTATCATCAATAGCAATAAAACATGCTTCTTTAACTTTTCTCTTAAGGTCATTTCTCTCCCTGCAAACTATTCTTGCATTTTTAGGTTCACATGCATGACCAGCTGATTTCTGATGTATTGCAAATATTGAGTTGCAATTTGGGTCTACTTGGGCCTTATTGTAAGAATATCTGTGCTGGGATAGTCTTGTAGAAAGAGTTGCTTTCGTTTCCCCATAGTATGATGCCATGCAGTTATTTTCTGGACATGAAATATTATATACGGCCTGAGAGGTGTTGTTGGGTGTTATAATGTCTTTGGTGTTATTAATAATTCTATTTGTATTAGGGGGTGTATGAAAGCTTAGTTGAAATTCTTTATTAAACACTGAGTAAAACTTTCTATGGGTAGTTGCAATATATGGTAACAAAATTTTATTTTTCTGCTGCTTAATAACATTGCTGTTTAATTTACTGTAAAATTGTCTAATCTTCCTATCAATTGTGTAATGCTTGAAGCCGAAATCTAATAAATCGTTTCTATATAAGATTAAGTTTGCTCTTTTGTCCGATTCAAATCTGCAAAGTTGCTCATTCCTATGCAAGAAAGACGCTAAACCAGCTAATTTATGAATAGAAGGTGTGTTTGAAGTAGGTTGAATATTGCCTCTTTTTCAATTGGTTTTATAATCATTGTATAATTTAGTCTTTGATCTTCTCTTTGCACATACATATCCAAGTATTTAGTTTTCCCTTCACGATCTTCCATTTCTGTGTTTAGCTTCAGCTGCGTACTGTCTTGTATGTCCTGTTTAATTTTATCTATAATTTCTTCAGTAGCAGCGATGAAGAGGTCGTCAATGTATCTTGTGTATACAATTAACTTAAGTGTTTGTTCGTATTTAGGATTAATACTTTTTTCAAAATAATTAAGTACGATACTTGAGATGATACCGCTCATGGGTAATCCCATCGGCCATCCATCATTCATTTGGTAACATTGATTATTGAATGTTGCCACAATGTTGTGGTTAAGCCATTTTAAGAAATCAATTATGAAAGCTATCTTTTTTTGATCCACGTCGTTGTTCATAAGCTCTTCTTTTACTATATCAATGGACCTTAAGTTAATTGTATACACAAGATACGTTGACGACCTCTTCATCGCTGCTACTGAAGAAATTATAGATAAAATTAAACAGGACATACAAGACAGGACACAGCTGAAGCTAAACACAGAAATGGAAGATCGTGAAGGGAAAACTAAGTACTTGGATATGTATGTGCAAAGAGAAGATCAAAGACTTAATTATACAATGATTATAAAACCAATTGAAAAAAGAGGCAATATTCAACCTACTTCAAACACGCCTTCTATTCATAAATTAGCTGGTTTAGCATCTTTCTTGCATAGGAATGAGCAACTTTGCAGATTTGAATCGGACAAAAGAGCAAACTTAATCTTATATAGAAACGATTTATTAGATTTCGGCTTCAAGCATTACACAATTGATAGGAAGATTAGACAATTTTACAGTAAATTAAACAGCAATGTTATTAAGCAGCAGAAAAATAGAATTTTGTTACCATATATTGCAACTACCCATAGAAAGTTTTACTCAGTGTTTAATAAAGAATTTCAACTAAGCTTTCATACACCCCCTAATACAAATAGAATTATTAATAACACCAAAGACATTATAACACCCAACAACACCTCTCAGGCCCTATATAATATTTCATGTCCAGAAAATAACTGCATGGCATCATACTATGGGGAAACGAAAGCAACTCTTTCTACAAGACTATCCCAGCACAGATATTCTTACAATAAGGCCCAAGTAGACCCAAATTGCAACTCAATATTTGCAATACATCAGAAATCAGCTGGTCATGCATGTAAACCTAAAAATGCAAGAATAGTTTGCAGGGAGAGAAATGACATTAAGAGAAAAGTTAAAGAAGCATGTTTTATTGCTATTGATGATCAGGCTATGAATAGGAAAGATGCGTGTTACAAAATCTCTAAGAAATGGATCATTTAGAGCTGACACATTTATTTTCAACTAATTTACATATATCAGCATATTTTAGCATATACCAACACGCTATGCTTATTCTTTGTTGCCCATGATTATGAGAGCTAAGTTCTCTTGAAAGCGCTCGGGCATTATTCTTTAGATATTATAATTATTTTGAGTTTATAATATATTGTTATTTAATCCTGATGAAGCTCGGTTGTTGTGCGCGTATTTGCGCATTAAAATTATATACATGTATAGTAAGCACCTGAGTTTAATAATTTCTTTTTATAAGTACTGTAAATTTCTTTAATTTATACTGAATGTTAAGAATCATGTTAATATGCATTAAGATTTCTTATAACATACCCATGATAAAAATTTATTTATTTATTTAACTACAATAATACATCCAAATACAAAAGATAAAGAATTTCAAACAAAAAGAGACTTGCAAATAAAAAGTATAAAACATACAGCAAAGCTAATATACAAATGTTATTACAAAATCAACAACAATAAAAAATAAAAATAGTTAATCAAAGTTGCAACTGTTTTTTTTTAAATTTAGAAAACATGATATAGCAAATAAATAGTAACAAAAAAAATTAAATAATCTGATGCCATTAGACAATTGTATTCCAAATTAAAATTTGGTAACAATATATATAATAGAATAACTTCAAACAAGCAGAACTTGTGTGACGAGTTATTCATAAGAGTCATTATATTACAAAATAATTCCAAAAAAAAAAAAAAGAATATATATATACTGTATTAATCAACTACAAAAAAAAAACATAAAGAATAACTTGGGAAGATTAATACAAACGAAAAATTATAAATGTAGAAAATAGATATAAAAATTAATTACATAATACTAATAGTAATAATAATAATAATAACAACAATAATAACAGCAGCAACAACAATTCATTTCAATTTATCATAGTAGAGATTAATAGTATTTAGCCAATTACATACATGTGTGTAAAAAGTAATAGCTCAGTACATAGGTTATAATGAATTATTATTATATTTTTTAATGATAAAATTAATCAACTTGATTGAAATCTAAATTTAAAAAAAAGAAGCTGAACTAAAGGTGAGAATTTAAAAATATTTAAGTGACAAGATTTAATAGAGATCCTAATGTCATGAATATTTTACAAATAATTTTAAGAAATGTTCTTAAGAATTTAAAGTTTCTAAAGTAGTATCTAGAAAAAAGAGGTAAATTGTGGTCATCAATTAATACTTCATATTTTAAAAAAAAAAAAAAATCACCTGTACTGAATAAAAATACAGTTTGAATTTGGGATTCTAAATAAGAGATTCGTATTCAAAATGGAAAGGTCCACTGAGTATAAAAAAATATATATATTTTTTAAGGATTAAAAATCTTAAAAATAGTATCTATGATTTTTCAATGCTGTTGTACCACATTTTTAATATGATGATGAAATTCTATTTCATGACTTTATCAGAATTAATAACGTAAATAAAATATGGATGTTCAGATTTATTAGAAAGCAAGATAACATTACGGTAAAAGATCAGTTTATTAATATCACACGAGGAAGTAAAGTTATTAATATCATTCTGAAATAACAATCAGTAATAATAAATATCCTTATACACTGTATAATAAAACACATATGAGTTTTTTTTAATGCAGTTATTATTTTACATTTATTGGTATTATTTATTAGAATAAATCTTTTAACTAATTGTCATAAAAGTCCTAATAAAAATATTATGGCTGGGAATATTCACGATTAGATGTAAATCAAGGAAATAACTAAGAAATATTTTAGTGTTTTTTTTTTTTTGGGGGGGGGGGGAGGGTATTTTAGATTTAGAAAAATATATTGATTTTATTCCTTTTTTTCTTACCCAATGAAATGTTTTAGAATATAACAATATTTGAATCATTTTTGAAATACTCTTTTTGTTGATTTAACTAAATAATTATTCTACTTTATATCATTTTTTAATTATTTGTATGCATTTTTTTTACATTAAGTTTTTAATAGCGAGCACGTTTTTTAATTTTTACAAATTTCACACCTGATATAAAATAATGGTCACTGATGATAATAATCGTGCATTTTAATTCTTATTTATATATCCTAAGAATATATGTATATACTTATATGTGTCATTTGTCGCAAGTAGATTTCGTTATTTTTTTAAGACAATTTTTTTCAATCTCTACTTTTTTGCTTTTAATAATATCAGTTCTTTTTTCCTCTTTCACTATATTGTCTTCTGTTTCTAATTTTTTAGATAAAAATATGCTTTCAAATATGATTTTTAACATTATATATTTATTATATGGACATAAATTTTAAAAAGGTTTTTCCATCTCTGTTTTTTATATAACTATATATATTTTCTCTTTCATATATATGTGCGTGTGCTGCAATGATGCTTTGATCTTTGTTTTTGACTTGTTCATTATATGACGTTTTTTAAATTTTTTGAAATTAGATTTTAATTTTCTTTTACATTGCTGAGAAAATTGTGTAGTCACTTTATTGTGAAATCTTCTGTAATTGGATTAATTATATAGTTTGTTAATCTTTAACTTAATTTAAATGGATTGCATTTACGCACAACATCACACTGAGAAAATTAATTAAAGTTAGTTAATAATACTGTCAATTAATTATAATAACTGGATTCCATATATATATACTTGTTTTTATATTTTTTTCTCCGTGTGTGTGTGTACATATTTATGTTAAAACAAAATACAATTTTATTCTGATTTTATAAATTTACAGAATGAAATAAAATGCAAATGGTGTAAAATGAGGGGAAATGTACATTTTATAAGATAACACGATATGGTACAGAATACATACGCATATATATATATATGCTATTTGTTCTGTGTAATGACATTTAAAGACATTTTACTTTAGTACTGTATATATTTTTTTGAATCTAATAAGCATATTATGTTGATAATAAATCTGTCTGTATCTGACACTTAAAACATTTATTTGCTGAGGTTTAATGACTGAAATACATTTGCATAGTCATATATTGGGAATACCTATGTATGAAAAGATAATTTTATTCACCAAGAGTGAATAATCACTTCTTAAAACACTGTTATCATTCATGCTTGGCAATTTTATGATTAGTTTATTGGATTATATATATATGATCAATAGATGGCGTTTTACCAAAAACACCATAAAAGTGTGTTTGTTTACATAAACGTCAGAGTAAGCATTCACTATCTCTATCGTTAGTTCCACCTTCAGATCATGATTTCAAGCTGATTTGATATCATCAGTGAAGGATAGGAATAAGAAACTAGATCTAAACACTAACTCTGAGTGTTTATGAAACAATTTCTATTCAGCTTGCAAGCGTGAATTTTTTAGTAATGTCTTCAAACTCAGCATAGCAAGTCAGATAGCTATATGAGTCTGATATCAGTTCAGTATCACCACATAGTAGAAGCCTCTGCAATATATATCATTGCAAGAAAACCTCAAAGGTACATTTATGAAAAAGGAAAAAACAAGTTAAACTTTCTAATGCTTGTATTTATGGTCAATAGTTGGCATTTTACCAAAAACACCATCAAAGCATCTGTTTGTTTGCATAAATGTCAGAGTAAGCATTCACTATCTCTATCGTTAGTTCCACCTTCAGATCATGATATCAAGCTGATTTGCTATCATCAAATCATGATCTGAAGGTGGAACTAATGATAGAGATAGTGAATGCTTACTCTGACGTTTATGTAAACAAACATATGATTTGACGGTGTTTTTGGTAAAACGCCATCTATTGATCATAAATACAAGCGTTAGCAAGTTTAACTTGTTTTTTTGTTTTTCATAAATGTACTTTTGAGGTTTTCTTGCAATGATATATATTGCAGAGGCTTCTACTATGTGGTGATACTGAACTGATATCAAACCCATATAGCTATCTGACTTGCTATGCTGAGTTTGAAGACATTACGTGTCTAAAAAATTCACGCTTGCAAGCTGAATAGAAATTGTTTCATAAACACTCAGAGTTAGTGTTTAGATCTAGTTTCTTATTCCTATCCTTATAGCAAATCAGCTTGAAATCATGATCTGAAGGTGGAACTAACGATAGAGATAGTGAATGCTTACTCTGACGTTTATGTAAACAAACATATGCCTTGATGGTGTTTTTGGTAAAATGCCATCTATTGATCATAAATACAAGCGTTAGCAAGTTTAACTTGTTTTTTTGTTTTTCATATATATATATTTGTAACATCTTAGTTATTTCCCAATAACCAGTGCTTCAAATTTTTACTTCTGTGTTATGTTTTTCCTTTTAAAAGTTAATGTTTCTTTCTTTTTTTGTTTGGAGAAGGTTGAGGAAGCATTCAGTTTTATACTCATAGGATGGTTTTAGTGTATGTCCAGATAAGTTATAGAAATTCTACAGTTTTCCAATATTCTATGATATCAAGATCATTGAATTTATTTCCACTCCATACTGATTTTTAAAAAATGTTCAATACTCTTTCTTTTTGTATTTCTTATATTTAGTAAATGTCTAAAAATTGCATTTTCTTTAGTTTTTTCACAATGCTTTTTATTAAGTTGTCTAATAATTTCTACTGTCTACAGATTTTTTTGTTGCTGAGAAAGCCTTCTAGATAACTGAAACTGTCAGACAGTTTAATAGAAAGCATTGTGAAAAATGTAAAATACAAATTTTTTAAAAATTTAATCGCATAGAGATTTATAAAGTGTTGTATCTTTATCTAGAACAATCAGTTCATTTTCTCGATTCTGTAAAACTCTAAAAACAATCAACTTAACTACAATTTTAGTGCACTTTTATACACAATCATTCTATTTTTCTGAAAAACCATTCTTTTAAAAAAAAGTATAGTTCTTCATAATTAATTTTTTCTTCAGATGTGATTCCCAAAAGTTTACTACATATTTAATCTTTGACAGCTTCTACAATCGCATTTAAAGTTGTAACATGTAGTGTAGGTTTATTCATAAGAAAGACTTGCAAACCTTTTTCTAAAATAAAAACTTTTTTTCCTGCTGTTTTAAATAAAAAAAAACATGTAAACAGTGTAATATTAAAGATTCCACAAATGTCAGATGAGTATTGCAAATAGTTAATAAAATATTATGAAATATCAAGAAGTGATGTAACATTTTACAAAATTTAGCAACAAACCTAAAAGTGTAAATAAAATTGTAGAACTGCATTAGAATCCCCACTTAATCTGAAAAATAAATACTATATAAACTTAAAAGAAAACATGAACCCAAAAATAATGATAAAAAATATAGTCAAAGATACTTCTTGCAGTGAAGTCAGATTTTTTTTACAATGCATTATTTAAAACTTTTTTTACATTGTGTATATAAAAGGATTATCATGGAAAAATAACAACAGCAAACAAAAAAGTCATTTATTTATAGTTTAAAAAATATTAATATAATAACTTTGAAATTAATAAATGAAATATATATATATATATATATTAAGAAAACATCTTTAATGACATTGTTAAACAATTTCTATCTATCTATCTATCTATCTATCTATCTATCTATCTAACTATCTATCTATCTATCTATCTATCTAACTATCTATCTATCTATCCATCCATCCATCTATCTATCTATCTATCTATCTATCTATCTATCTATCTATCTATCTATCTATCTATCTATCTATCTATCTATCTATCTATCTATCTATCTATCTATATCTTTTTATTTATTTATTAATCTGTCTATTTTTCTATATTATCCATCCACATATTTATCAATCTATCTGTTCACTCTTCTATATAACTATCTTATTGTTGTATTTATCCATCCATATATCTGTCAATCTACACATCCATTTAGTCATCTCTCTATTTATCTATGTATTTATCTACATTTATTTATGTATCCATTTCCTAAATCTATTCATTTACCCACATGTGCATTCATCTTTATATATATATATATATATATATATATATATATATATATATATATATATATATATATATATATATATATATATATATAATGAGCTTGCCAATAGCTCTTAACAAGCTTTTCAGAATATCCCCAACCACAGACCATTTTATGCTTTTGGCTTCCTCATTCAGGTGCTAGGATATTCAAGCATTAGATCTAAAACACCAGGCCAAGGCCAGCATTTTATCTAATAGTTAACTATTAAGTAGAAAATCTGAAATTTTCAGTCATCCATATGTTTTCAAATCCAGCTATCTAACTTAAATAGCCATATGGGCTGAACTAATTCAGATACACCATATATTAATAGCTTTAGCAGTATAAAATCACCAAAGTCTTAATAGCAAAAAATATAATTGCAAATAAATCAAGTCATATATTACATGATCTAATTTAACAAGCTTATATTACAAATGTTATCTAATGAGGTTGTCAATAGCTCTTAATAAGCTTTTCAGAATACCCACAACCCTATTTCTGCTTCTGGTTTCCTCAGTGAGGTGCTGGGATATCCAAGATAACATTTGTAATACAAGCTTATTAAATTAGGTCATGTGATATATGATTTGATTTTTTTTTTGCAATTATATTTTTTGCTGTTAAGGCTTCGGTGATTTTATATTGCTAAAGCTATTAATATATGGTGTATCTGAACTTAATTAAGTCCCATATGGCTATTTAAGTTAAATTACTGGTATTGAAGCCATACGGATGTCTGAAAATTTTATATTTTCTACTTAATAGTTAACCATTAGATAAAGTGTTGGGCTTGACCTGATATTTTAAATCTAGTGCTTGAATATCCTAGCATCTCACTGATGAAGTCAGAAGAAGAATGGGGTTGGGGATATTCTGAAAAGCTTTTTAAGAGCTATCGGCAAGCACATTAGATAATATTTATAATACAATCATGTTAAATTAGATCATGTGATATAGGACTTGATTTCTTTGCAATTTTATATTTTACTATTAAGATTTTGGTCATTTTATATTGCTAAAGCTATTAATATATGGTGTATCTAAACTTAATTCAGTCCCATATGACTTTTTAGATAGCTGGATTTGGCTTTGGTCATTTTATATTGCTAAAGCTATTAATATATGGTGTATCTAATCTTAATTCATAGTATGGCTTTTTAGATAGCTGGATTTGAAGACATACAGATGTCTAAAAATTTAAGATTTTCTACTTACTAGTTAACCATTAGATAAAGTGCTGGGCTTGACCTGGTATTTTAAATCTAATGCTTGAATATCCTAGCACCTCACTGAGGAAGTCAAAAGCCGAAACTTGTGTGTGGTTGGGAATACTCCGAAAAGCTTGTTAAGAGCTAATGGCAAGCTCATTAGATAACATTTGTAATACAAGCTTGTTAAATTAGTTCATGTGATATATGACTTGATTTCTTTGCAATATATATATAATCCATTCATTTATTTGTTTATATGTTGGTATGCCTATCTATACATTTGTTTATCAGTTCATCTATCTGTTAATCGATATCAATTTATCCACTTCCATTCATCCATTCATCCATCTCTTTACAATTTTTTTCATTAACCTCTCTGTCTATAAATAACTTTATTTATTTAATCATTCATCTTCTATATATTTATATATTTATATAGCAACTATTAGTCTATCTCTCTGTCTACCCATTTATTTGTTCGTCCATAAATGAATGGAAACTTTGTATTTTTTTTCAGGCTGTTAAGGAATTGAGCAGAGCAAACTTCTAATGTCTGTTTATATATTTGTTGTAGCTGTTATTTATATATGACTATTGACATAAATGAATATGAATGGGTTGCTTTCCAACCTGCATCAGCCAAAATCATGAGCATACTAGTTTTTATCTTTGAATTTAAGACTTCTCATATATTAAAATATTTTCGTATGAGACATTGTTAGAATATTCTTAATATCAGGATGAATGAATGTGTGCATTTGTGAATCAATGATATCTTTATATTTATAATTACAACAACAAACATAAATTACACTCTCAATTTATAGATTATGTGAAATTTTCCAAAGCACTTCCTGTTTATGGATATTTTTTCACATTCACTATATATATATACCATAGATAATATGTAATAAAATATATTCTACTAAAGTATGTTGACGTTTATCAACTATTATGATAATAAGATACAAAACCATATATAAATTAATTTGCTTACCCAAACTTTTGATATAGCAAATCTTTATCAAAGCATGACTATTGTAAACATTAGAAAATACATTAGTATATATTCATGCATATGAATGCACATCAGACTAATTGTTGACAACCATAGATGTAAATTGAATTAGCAGTTGCCTATGTCATTAGACTATAGGGCCAATGTTTTACAGAGGAATGTTAATGGCTCCTATATTTGTGGAGTTCTTAGAATTAATTATGTGCCAATATTTGAAAGCCAGGTTCAGCAAAGTAACAAATATAGTTTTGTATACATAATAGTTGATAGTTGTGTACATACTCTGGTATAATATTTATCAAATAAATATATATTGTGACCTTCTGGATAGGCACCAGAAACCAATTGTAATTAAAGAGCACTATATCAGTAACAGGTGGTTGTATCTAACTAAAAAAAAAAAAATGAAATAACCTGAAATTTTAAAAAAAAATTTCATTAATAATCATAGCACTTGCAGATATTATCTGAAACTTTTGAGATAGTTAGTATTTTTCTTTAGTGAATATTTAATGACAGCAAGAGGGGTGGTTTGTCACAGAAATTGCTAATGTATAATTTAGGTTGATCCAAGTTTGTCTTATTTGTCTACAAGACAGTATTGGTATTTGCTTTGGCAATTTTTTTGTTTTATTTGCACTTTAATATTTCAATCCATAGTGTAAGTAGTGCAGTATATTTGGTTCGTTGTCATATAAATTTATATTTTGGTCAGATTGGTTTAGCACTTGTAGTACAGCATTTATGTATGTGCTTGTCTGTTTCTACCATCTTTCAATTTTTTTTTTATTCATGTACTTCATTAAACTACCAAACATCATGTTTTACAGTAAAATATTTAATTTCATAATCAATAGCTCTGATAACCAATTAAATACCATTTTAAATGAATTGATAGATCAATGGACCAGTGAATTGTCAACTAGACAAATACACTATCAACTATTTTATTTGCTAAAATAATTTTTTTTGCTTGTTTAGAAAGGCAGAATATTTATTATTGTTTCAATTTAATTACTTATTTTTTTTAAAGACAAAATGATTTTTTTTCTTTCTTTTTCAAGAGAGAAAAGTTCTTGCATATTTATAACTAATTATCTCAGTGCAGTGGGAGGAGTAACCCTTGTTTCTGAAGTTGAACTTTTGAGTGACCTTGGATTGGTGGAAGAAACAGATGGTTATGGAATAATCTGATATAAAAGGGGGATACTTTTACAAAAAGTTGGTTTTTCTTTATTACATTTCTCTCTCCACCAAGGGTATTACCACAGTTTTCTCTCTACAAGTTGGTTCTTCCATAATTCGAACTCAAAAGTACAAACTTCTATCAATTTTCTGGATGAAAATAGTTAAGACATTCTTCTTGGGAGAGTAAAGATTAATATGGAAATGTAAACAACTATAGAAACAAGATATATCTTCTTTACTTCTAATTGACTAATTTAGATTTAAAATCATCATTTGGGATGAATATGTGTGTCTATACTATAAATTTGCTTTGCCTAAATTTGATCTCTAATATTAAAAAAAAATTGAAATGTGGTCTTATCAAATTTTTTTTATTTTTTTACAATTGAAATGCTTGTCTATATTTCAAATTTTATTTGCCTAATTTTAATCTCTAATATTAAGGAAATAATTGGAATGTGTGAACTTTGCTATTATTCTGGAAAATTTATGCTGAACGTTTTTATAAAACATTTTAAAGACTCTCTATTGATAATTTCTACTAGCTATAAAGATGTAAAGTTTAAATGAAAAGAAGTGTATGGATAACTTATTATGACATGCTTTATTATTGTTATTGACAAGAGATATACCTAACCATTCATCTCTAGAATTAAAGAACGGAATGTGTGACACTTATAATTAATGAATCATTAACTTATCTCTAAATGTGCTTATAATTGAATGAATGGAAAAGGATGAAACTGGATGTAAATATTTTTTATTTTCATTGTTCTTCTCGCTTGCATTTGATTTTTTTTTTATTAAAATATATTATCAATAAATTTATGTAGACTTAAGTGAATATTATAAATTAATCAGCTATGTGCCTGATGGATGACTTTGATAATTCAGCACAAGTGCCATAATAAGTGTAACAAATTAAACCATAAATTATTACTAAACAATGCAGTAATAAATATTTATTTGCCATTATTAAATGGTTCATATGTGATATTGCCAGCAGTTTTGTTAGCTATTACTAAGAACTTTAAAATGCTCTTTAATTAGATCCAATTGTGTGTTATTTATGGGTTTACTAATATCTACTATTTTACAATTATCATCACTTTTGTACATGACCAAGATGTGTTATTTATGGAATGCAGAAATGAACTCTTGTGTTCCACCTAAGAAACAAATATTTAATGATTACTATTGTTATTATTTTTGTTAGCACTGATAGATAGGTAGACCAATTATTTGTCTTATTTTTTTTATTATTATTATTTAACTATTATTTCTTTCTTCAAGAACGTTTCAGAAAAGTATAATAGGGAGAAATATTGTACTGGGTAATTAATTATTATTTTAACATAATTTTTATTGTGTACGTTTATTTCTATATGCATTTGTGGTGATAGAAATATCTGTTTAGTATTAGGAAGCTAATAGCTAGCTTTGAGAAGGAGTAATTGCACAAAAATTATTATTTTATCTTTGCATTTTTAAGAAATTATGAGGTCCATTTCTTAATAATTATTCTGCTTTAAATTTAAAGATTTGTAGTTTGTCACAAACAAAAAATTTATTTCAATTTTTTGACCAATGTCAAATACACTAAAGAGACATTTTATCTTTGCTTTGCTAGAAATGATGAAGATTATTTAGCAGTAATTATTATTTTTCAAATTTAAAATATTATAATTCATCAGAAATGAGAGATTCATTTTTTTTATAACTCATTAGTTAATGTCATTGCAATATTTCATATTAAGTATGATTTGAAACTATTTTGTGTGCCTTTATACCTGTGGGTTGTTTACTCTATTTATATAATTGTTGAATAAAAAGTAAAATGATTTACTTTTTAATCGGTTTCGGATTGTGTGATATGCCAAAAGAAGTGGAAGAATTAGGGATTTAGTTAAGAGTGAATGCATTGATTTTTTTATATGCTTAGATTGAAAAGTATTTAATGGCTATGCAGAAAGAAATTGTTTATGATATATATTGTGTTATTGGAATTGAGAGAACTCTCCCACAGTTTACTGAAGTGAAAGAAATTGTTTATGATATATGTTGTGTTATAGAGATTGAGAAAACTCTCCCTCAATTTATTGAAGTATTTGTCATGAGTGGATTATATTTTTCAGATTAAGTAATTGTGTGTGTGGTGATGATTGCATTATGTGAAGTAAATTAATGTATTCCCCTTGTTTTTGGTGATGGGACAAGTCCACACCAGCATTTAAGTTTCAAAATTAGGCTAGGGAGTCAATGTGTTTTTTTGTCATTTAGATGATTCAAGTTAAAAAAGTCTTCTTATCCCTCATGTATTCATGTGGAATGTTTTCCCATCATTTATTCATAGCCAAGTGTAATGTAGTTTGCTGATTAAAAAGAGAATAAAAATAGAATTGATTTCTTTCACAGAATATCTGAAGTAGAATTAGTGTTAAAGCTTGGTTGGCCATGGCATCCTCCATATTATGACATTTTATCTCAATTTCATAAGTAAACTTATTGGATATAGTTATGTTAATTATTTTATAACAGGTAGCACAATTCAGACACATGTATAAAATGATATTGATTGGAAAGGTATGGAGAAAATCTATCACTGATTTGTAATTCTTTAATCAATGTTTCAAATCATATCATACTAATTATTTTAAGTTTTATACCATCAATTTTCAATGTTTCATCCTCATTTTGAATGAGCAAGCAAAAGAAAAGAAAGTGTATCTAATTAATAGAATCATTTATTTGATTTATGAAGGATAGATTGACCTCTTACTCATAGATTTAAACACATATTATATTACTTTGGTGTTAAACTATCCCAGTGTTGATTTAGTTAGCATTATGTTGAAGTTAGCTAATAGCATAGGTATATTTGAAATAAAAACATCAAGAAGCTCAGTTTCACATTTTACTCTTTTAGTGATAGTATTATAATGTTTCTTTTTTATAAGCATATCAGAATTGACTGATAGTGTGTGTATATTTTAAATAAAAATACCAAGAAATTTAATTTGATATTTAATTATTTAGTATAGTGCCAATAAATGTTTCTGTCACTGGCTTATCAGAATGGACTGATAACTGGTATATGTTGGAATAAAATGTAAGGAAGTCTATTTTGAGATTATTTATTCTTATGTAATCTATTCAGTCATTAATATTGGAATTATTCAAAACATGTATATGTGAAAATTAGAAATGCAAAATGTTTATTTAGTATATCTTTTAATAAATGTTTTATTTATTTAAAAACTTTGTTCAGAGTTCTTCTTTGGCATGCATTCATGTTCTATGTTTCCACACATGCACACGCACTTACATATCCAATATAATATGATTGCACTATTCCATAAATTTAATGAAGAATATGTTCAGATCTGATGATGTTGTTTTCTTGATCCAAATATAAGAAATCTTGACTATTTTGATGATTCTCTGGAAATTTTATTACTCAGTTATTATTTAGATGATGAATTGAAATCAAAATGCACCCTATTTCTTTCATTGTCTAGCTACTACTATTTTATTAGAATAATGCTTAATTTATGTCATTATTTTTATGATCTTTATGATGGTAATTAGTAGTTATTGTAAAGTATAGATTTTAAATTAAGCCATACAATAAATTAATTTCCTGAGATATTCCCTTATTATTTTAGATTAGACATTAATTTAGTTATTTATTTTAAATTGCTGTACAGTATAAGTCAAATAGTGTTATATTTTGTATTTAATTTTAACTTACCATACAGTAGTGTTAACCAGTACAGCATCTTTATTTTATTAGTTTAATTCGATCACAATAAAGGCTGTTTGAAGCATTTAGAGGTGGGAGGAGATGAGGTTAAACTATAACTTGTAAACTCAAATGGTGGAACTTTACCAATTTTAATTATTTATTTATTTTAAAACCTAATAGATATTTTACTCCTATTAACACATAATATTTCCTCCTATGTTTAGTATGCATTTTATACCTATAGATCTCTGTAGCCTCAACTGAGCTAAGCTATGGTAGGACAGCATTATAAGAGTCTCATTAATAATTTAAAGCAAGATCAGACTAGTAGTTTATTCTATTATCAATAGAATTGGTGCTCTGTGTATTTTTTTTTTGATATGAAGGGTAGGATAGGTGTTGGGGGAGGGTTACAATATATATATATATATGTCTGTGTGTGTTTATATAATACTTTCTGTACTTAATATATATAATTCTTAATGATTAAGACTCATACAACTGTACAATAGGTAAATTAAATATTCTCTAGCAAGAAGATTGTGTGGGGTACAAAGCTGCTTTATCAATGGGGATTGCCAAATCACCATAATAATTAATAAAATTTATATGTAAATGAAAATATTTACATTTCTGAATCACTCCATTGTTATAAACATATTACAATGGCAAATAGTTTTTTTATTTAAATATAGGAGGATTACTTTCTTTAATTAGTTTTGTGATAATTGTTCAAAATATATTAAATATTATATAGTCTACCATTGCACTAAACCAATTAGATGATCACTATTTCATCATGATAATTATTATAATTTATATGTAAAAGAAAATGTTTAGATTTCCATATAACTTTTTTTAATATATAATTTATATTAAAAAAATGAAACATTACTATAAAAAAATTATTTAAAAATAAACTTATTTAAAAATATTGTCTCATAATAATATGTATTTTTATGAGTTTGTTTCAGAAGTACAATTATAGGTTGTTTGGCATAGTGCAGTGTAAAAGTCATCAAATAAAATTCTGGGATTGATTTTCATGTAGCATCAAATTTTTATTTTATTTGTAATACTGATTTTTTTTTTTCATTCTAATACCAATAGTATTATCTTTACATGTTTTACTATTCTGCTTTTTTTTGGGAATTGGACTTGTGGCTTTTTTTAACTATCAAAATACTCACAGTTAATCTGTAATATTACCTAAATATATCCCAAAATTGTTTTTGATTGTGGGCCTGTCACCTGTTTTAGTTACATGACAGCTGAAATTTAAGGAAGACTGAATTAGTAAAAAAAAACATTTTAAAAAAAGGTATGCACCAAAATGTTTAATACTTAAAAAATTTGATTATATTCCTATTTTAACACCACTCCGTTGAATATAACAAACATATAATATCCTTTGCTCTTCTAAATGCCACTTTTGTTGGAAAAATGCTTAGAACATTTGTTATCTATTGGAACAAAACCAAGTGTTTGATTTTTTTTAGTTGCGTAACATAACCTAACATTAATATAAAGCAAAGATGTATGTTGATGGTTTAGAAATTTTTCAAATAAACAATGTATGAAAATTTTAAATGGACAGTGTATAATGAAATATAGTTATTAATAGTGAAATAACACATACATAAAAACTGAAATAGTAGTGTAAATATTTTACTATTGAAGAAATATAACTTTGTTAATAGAAAAACATAAACATGTTTTTGCATGTGAGATTTTGAATGGCTTTTTAAACAAACGAACTATTTTAAACTATTTTTAACAAATTAATTTATATGCTTGTCAAAGTTGTTTTAAATATTTATAAAGAAATCTCAGAGTTATATCAGCCTTATTATAACTATTGTACTCCAGAAAAAATAATGGAGACAAAACATTATGTAAAGCATAAAAAAGGTAAACTCTTTTCTCTTCATAATGGAAGATGGAGCTGCAAGATTGTCCCATCTTCAGAAGTGAAGCAGCAAAAGACATCATTGAATGTCATATTACAGAGAATATTTAGTAAGCAGGTAGGAAAACTAGAAGTACTTTTATAATATTAGAGTTAATCCTAAATAAAAAGGGGACGAAGGCAGTGCAATGTTTTCATATATGTGTGGGGGAAGATTTTTTTATATATATAATAAAAACACTTAGATATTTGAAGATATTTTCTACCTCTAATAGCATTTTTCAGGATTGTCCACAATATAATATAATAACTTTTAAAAGAAAACAAAAATTTAAAATTCAATAAATTTTTACTCACATTAGTTAATAAATATTTTTGTTTTAAGTTATTATTTAATTATTGTTTCAAATATCACCAAATAATTCTTTTTAAGTTATTGCTATATATATATATATATATATATATATATATATATATATATATATATATATATATATATATATATATATATATATGTCAAGCATTGATGGCCTACTGGTTAGCATAGCTATTTTTTGAGCAGCTGACCTGGGTTCGCTTACCAGTCAACACATTTGATATATGAAAAAAAGAGAATAGAGGTGTGGGTGAGGCATTTAATGGTGATATTTAGAATGCTTCAGTAATAAAATAAATAATTAATTATGCAAAAAAAGAAAACTTACTGGAAATTTCAACAGGCTAATTTGTATATAAAGAAAAGTTCAAATTTATGCAAATTAACAAAGCTAATGAAAAAGTCTACAGAAGAATTAGGTGAGAAATGAAATAAAAGTTATGTGTAAAACTAGTGGAAAGATAAGTGAAGTTGTTCTAGAAATAAATAAAGAAGAGTTCTAGTCAAGAATCTAATTGGATTATCTCTAAATTAACATGTGTAAGCAGTAAGAAGCTTACAAAAATATAGTTACAAAACTACTGACTTAAAGAGACCTTATAGAAGTTAATCTCTAAGCAGATACAAACTTTGAAGAGAATTGAGTGGTTATTGTCAACTAGCAATTACCAAGTTGAATTACTAATATTATATTATTCATAGTAAATATACTCTTTAAGTTTTATTTAACTTTTGGTGTTTTTTGTATTTATTTAAAATATAATTATTCAGCTGCCAACTAACTGCATGGCCCTAGTTATATTAGGTACAGTTCAATGGTTTAACCTGTAAGGCCTGAAATATATTATTTGTTATAGATCGATAATTTAACTTGGAATTTTAAATAAAGAATTAGTTTGAAATATTAAGTTTAGTGATGCAATGAAATGAAAATGCAAAAAACATGACAGAAACAGTTGATATATCAAATCTGGTTCAATGGTAAATATATGTGAATCATATTGAAAAGTACATGCTTATGAATGGAATAACAGAAAGCAAATGTAGAATTGCAAGATGTATTAAATGTGGCAAATCATTTATGTGATACCAAGACACCTGAGGAAATACCCTATATAGATTTATTAATGAAATTAAACACACAATTTTGAGGGAGGATGCAGTCACAAAATGAAAACATATACAAATACAACTTGGACCTACAAATCGTAAAAAATTGCGAGTTTAAGGATTTTATCAATAAAATGCTGCTGAATCGACTACTATGGGGAAAAATAAAAGTAAAGCTTAGAGAAATATTACTAAGTAAGAAGGAATTAATGCATGAGAGTGCTATTAAATGAGTTTAAGCTTATGATGACCTGAAAGACCGTATGGAAAGTTGTAGAAGTGCAAAAGAGAGTTATTCTTCAGAAATGTAACAAAATCATAAGTAATAAGTAAGAAGTTAACAAAAACCATTCATTTATTATCATCATGGAAAAACAAGACATTTAAAATATAACTGCAGATTTAAAACAAAGAAAGTTTTAATTGTGGATTTAAAGGTTATTAATCATAGTTATGTAAGCAACAAATGACAAAGCAAGATTTATTATAGTAAAAGAATAAATCAAGGGGATGAGTGTCTAAAAAGTTGATTTTTATAAATAAATTTAAAGATACTGATGATATGTTAAGATTAAACATTAAAATTTTCAATCAAAATATACAAATAGATATTGATAGCAGGAAAGGCATATCATTAATATCATGTAAAGACTGGAATATAATTCTTAGAAAGGCAAAGGTAAATGACAAATTGAAAAAGTCTACAGTATTTGTGTCAGCCCTAAAGGAAATTTACATGACAATCAGAGGAACATCTATAATGTTATTAAAACAGGCAAAACTCTCCATACAGTAGTGCCACTCAGTGCAAGACAGAGCAATCAATGGATGCCAGAAGGCTTGTGCATAAAATCCCTATTTAGTGTCTACTCATTCAATATCCCCAGACTAGCCATGTGACATCTATAATGTCTATATGAATAAATCATACAAAACAATTATCATTATACACATCAGAATGAAATATTAAACCAATATTAAGAAGTAGTTGGCTTAAACTTTTCAGAATACATGTCAGACATGTTAAAACTGCTACAGTAAAAATGAATGTCTGAACAAAATTTCCATTGCTATATAAGTTAATGTCTGAAATAGTTACTAGCAAAATAATTCCAAATAAAATAGAAGGTAAAACAGTTATTTGGAGAATGTAAAATTTATCATGAACCAAAACATATGGATTAAGAGGAAATGGCTACCGGGAATAATTATGAAAATAGTATCAAAATGAATACATGAAGATTAGAAGATGGCAGAGTATTTAAACATCATATGAACTGTTTTAGAGAATGGACACTAGAATTGTTAGAAGACATAGTGGTTATTCTGAAGTCAGAGAAGGGAACTCAGACTGATATTTCTGATAAAACTGAATTACAAACTCCAGTTAACTGTCCTGTTCAAAAAGAAGCTATCAGAGTAATAATGAGGGTAAAGAAAATATTACAGAGTAAGAGGAAGAAAATAGAACCTCAACAAGGGTTATTTGAGTATGGAGGAGACTCATAAATGTACTTGATTATGATGTGAATAAAACTGATTATATTGTAGTTCGAGCAGAACCTGCAAAAATTATTTGTGAGTAAAAGTTTGTATATTTGGATTAAAGTGAGGAAGGCTGTGTATACACATATATTTTATTAAAAAATAAAGGTATGAATGTGTGCATAAAGATAATTAATGTTGATGTTTAGTATACTTCAGAAATAAAAATAATTAATTATGCAGAAAAAGAAAACTTACTGAAAATTGCAACAGGCTAATTTACATAGTAAGAAAAGTTTACTTTATGCAAATTAGCAAAGTTAATAAAAAAGTTTGCAGAAAAATTAAGTGAGAGAAGAAATAAAAGTTGCATGTAAAACTAGTGGAAAGATTAACTAGTGAAAGTAAAATTATTCTGGAAATAAACAATCAAGAACTCTAGTCAAAAATCTAATTGGACTATCTCTAAATTATGTGTATGAGTAAACTGTGTTTACAAAATTACAGCATTACAAGGTACAGAGGAAAGAGACTTTATAAATATTAAATCTCTATGGAATATAAACTTTAGAGATCTGAGTGATTTTATTCTCAAATAGCAATTAGCATGTTGAATTACTAATATCTTATTAATATCATATTATTCAGAGTAAATAGACTCTTGAAGTTTTATTTAGTTTTGTTGTCTTTCTTGTTTAATTAAAATATAATTATCCAGTTGCCATCTGATTGCATGACTCTGGATATTTTACTTATGAATTTTTAATTTCAGTTATTCAATATTACATCTCATAATAACATGACCAGAATATTGAAAAACATTTAGATAGGCCTATATACATTGTTTGCAGTTGAAAAATCATTGCTAACACATTAGTGAATCTACTGTTAAAACCTTAAACATCACATGATCACCATTTTTTATGTTTCCTCATAACTGTTATTAAAACAGGCAAAACTCTCTATACAGTAGTGCTACCCAGTTCAATCCAGAATAATCAAGAGATGCCAGAAGGCTTGTGCACAAAATCCTTATTTAGTGCCTACTCATCCAATATCCCCAGATTAGTTTCTGCCTTGTGACCTTTGTCAGTGAAAAGCCTTGAATCTGAGAGCACTGCACCTAGACTTTAGGATCTAATGTAACCTTCTAGCAGCCACTTTTTATCTCTACTTAATGACAAAATTATGAGAATAAAATGGAAAACTAATATTTTCAATCTATGCTCATTAGCCTATATAGTCATGTAGGTCTGAACTCAGTTCGGTACCCATACATTTTGGTGTCTTTGGTTCTTTAATAACTATAACCACCACTATCCTATTAGACAGGATTGGTATTAAGCCACTAAACATCATATGATCACCATTTCTTATGCTTGCTCATAACTGTTAATAAAAAAAGGCAAAACACTCCATACAGCAGTGCCACTCAGTGCAAGCCAGAGTAATCAATGGATGCCAGAAGGCTTGTGCATAAAATCTTTATCTAGTACTTATTCATCCAATATCCCAGACTAGTTTCTAGCTTGCAGGCTTCATCAGTGTGGAGCCTTGGATCTGAGAGCACTGCACCTAGATCTTAGGATTTAATGCAACCTTCCAGCAGCCACCTTTTATCTCTACTTAAATACAAACTATGAAAATAAAATTGAAAACACAATAATATTTTTAATCTAAGCTCATTCCATTAGCTTATATAGTCATATAGATCTGAACTCAGTTCAGTACCCATACATTTTGGTGTCATTGGTTCTTTAATAACCATAGCCACCACTATCCTATTATTATTAATTACTCTGGCTTACACTGAGTGGAACTACTGTATGGAGGGTTTTGCCTGTTTTAATAACTGTTATGAGCAAGCATAAGAAATGGTGATCATGTGATGTTTAATAGTTTAATACCAATCCTGCCTAATAGAATAGTGGTGAATATGGTTATTAAAGAACCAAAGACATCAAAATGTATGGATACTGAACTGAGTTCAGACATATATGACTATAGGCTAATGAGCTTAGATTGAAAATATTATTGTATTTTCAATTTTATTCTCATACTTTTGTTGTTAAGTAGAGATAAAAGATAGCTGCTGGAAGGTTGTATTAGATCCCAAGATCTAGGTGCAGTGCTTTCAGATCCAAGGCTCATCACTGACAAAGTTCACAACCCAGAAACTAGTCTGGTGATATGAGTATGTACTAGATAGGGATTTTATACACAAGCCTTCTGTCACCCATTGATTACTCTGACTTGCACTCAATGGCACTATTATATGGAAAGTTTTGCCTGTTTTGAATCTACTGTTTCTGGTACTTTTTACAGATGAAGTCATTGTAGGGCCTACAAATTGCAGTATTTTAGCAAAAACAAAATAAAACATAGTTACATTTAGTGAGTAGATAAAATGTTTTTGGTTTATTTTTTGACTTTTGCAAAAGATGTATATCATGCAGGTTCATGAGGACTTTGCCATCTTATTATTAACACTGCATTCAGGCCAGCTTTGAATAAGATTATAAATATATCAGATTTCTTATATGTGTAATTAATACAAATGTTTATATTCAGTTTCAATTATGTATGTTAATTTCTTTTGCATAAATAATTAATTGTTTGCTCTAAATTGATATTAAATTGCTTCTCTTATCATTGTGTTCTAAGAATATTTCTTATTGTATTTGCAAAAGATTTATATTCTCTTGTTTTTATCTTCTTGAAGAAAGTTATTCTTAGAAAGGAAAATCTAAAACTTTGATTTTGCATTAAATTTTAATGTTAAGAATGCGGAACAATTAGCTAAAAATTGTAATCATGAAATTTAATTGAAAATTCTATTACTCATGGTTGATAAGGATTTTTTTAAAGACAATTCTGGTCACATTTTACAATCATGTTGTCATTATTTTACCATGTGTAGAGAAAATTTCTAAAAGTTGTTTGAAGAAGAGTTTATATATAAATTAAAAATAAAAGTATAATTAATTATAATTTTTTAATCTTTTACTATTTTTATAGCATTTATTAAATAAAATTTTACAAATTGGTTTTGTTTTAATTTACAAATTTTATTTCATGGGATAAAATTTACCTTCAACAAAATTACCTTTTACCCATGGCTTTGAATGCTGAATAAATTGATATATGTGAGAGTTTTTTTTAATTTAAACATTGTCAAAGCTGATTCAAAACAAATTAATATTGACATTTTTTAAACTGAGAAAACATCTCTGTTGTGTCAATTTGTGATATCAATTAATTTGAAATATCTTTATATAAATTATATGAATGAATTAAATATTGATTTATTTTTTTTTAGCCAAAGTGTTTTAGACAATTTTCTATCTAAATAAATGTAAACAAAACACTCATTTATAAATAAGTTTTAGTGGAGAAGATATAAATTAAATATTAATATCAAAAGGCTTAACGTTTTTGAGGATCCATGCATTATAATCAAGATTTTGAAAAAATGGGTTATGTAACACTGGCTAATTTAAATATCTTTGCATACATTTTATTATATATTTTTATGAAGGCTATGATTATGAGGCATGGATCCTTGAAAACGTTAAGCCTATTGATATTAATATTTAATTTATATCTTCTCCACTAAAACTTATTTATAAATGAGTGTTTTGTTTACCTAATAATTATAAGTAAAACTATATAATTATAAGTAAAACTATATTTACTAAATAAATGTAACAAAAAGAAAAGACAACTGCTAAGATGTGATATGTTGGATTATTTCCATCATTTATAAGTGAATGTTGAATGTATAGAAAATTTTAAACTTTTCAAATACAAACAACTTTGTTAGTAATAGGTTAGAAATTACACAACGTTTCGAGTAGTATTATTCTCTACTCTTCTTCAGGTGTTGCTGTCCTATATGCACAGTGACAATATTTGTTTAGAAGTTGAACTCACACCTTTAGATTTTTGAATATTGAATTTAAGGCAAACCCTCTACCAACTAAGCTATTCTGTCAAAGGCAACATATAGTAGAAATTTGATATATTTATATATGAGGGTTGGTTCAAATCCCCCTGAGTCCTTCAATTTTTTTTAATCTAATTATTTTTATTTTTACTTTTTCCTAAGAGCAAGTTTAATTAGAGGCTTCCATACATTGTGTATTGCCACACTGGGTTGATTTATAGGATTATTTACTATTGTCATATGAGCAACTTCCTTGAATTTTCTTCTATGCATTGTTTCCTATTTTTCCAATATTTTTATATTTTCTCACTTAAGCATATGATTATTATTACATACATGATCTGCTATGATAGACACATCTGTTTTTTCTCTTTTAATCACTAGTTTGTGTTCCTTCAGTAAATGTTCGACAAGTCTCACCAATTATTTCCTTCTACATTCACATGGTATTTCATAGATGCAGTTTTTGTTCTTCAGAATTTCTAGTTTCGGCTTAGTAGAAATAAGCAATCCTCGAAGTGTGGTATGGCTTTGGAAAGCAGTTCTAATGTTATATTGACTGCAGATTTTTTTTAATTTGTCCGCCATTCCTGGTATGTATGGATACACTACCATACCAATAATTGTTTTCTCTTTTGGTGTCACTTTGTGTTGTCTATTGAATGTTTTTCTGATGACTGCTGATGAATAACCATTTTTCATAAGCATTTGTTCTATGTAATCTTTTCTTTTTCCAAATCACTGGTTTCAGAACAAACCTCCTTTGCTCTGTTCCATAGTGATAGTACAATTCCTTGTTTAGTGCTTCTAGTATGATTGGATGTATATGCCAAGAATTTTCCAATGTGTGTTGGTTTTCTATACACTGTTGTTTTTACTTTGCCCTGAGGGAGTCTTGTTACAAGAACATCCAAAAATGCCAATTTTTCTTCTTGTTCTGATTCCATTGTGAATTTAATTGTAGGAGATATGTTGTTAACATGCATCCAGAATGACTGTAATTTTACCTCACCAGGTGGCCATATCACAAACATATCATCAACATATCAAAGCCACCTTTAGGTGAACATGAAGTAATATTTATGGTGGTGGTTTCAAGTTCTTGCATGTAAATGTTGCTGAGCAAGAATGACAATGATAATCCCATGGATATCCCTTGATTTTGTTAGAAGAATTCTGAGTTTCAATAATTGAAAGTATGTTGTTACACAGAACATTAATAATTCCATTATACTATCAATAGGTAGAGCTGTTCTAGTTTGTAGACTATTATCATCATATAAACTTTTCCTTACAATAGACAATGCCTCATCACATGGTACATTTTTAAACTGACTTTCCACATCAAAGCTTACCAATATGTTAGTTCTTTCCATTTTCATGTTCCTGACTAATTCTACAAAGTGCTTACAATCCCTGATGAAAGACTGTGTCCTATACACCAATGGACTAGGAACTTAGAAGAAATTTTGACATGGTGAATTTCTAGAACTAACAATAGGTCTTAATGGAACATTGTCTTTATGGATTTTAGGCCGTCCATATAAGTAAGGAATCTTGCTGAAATATGAAGTTAAATTTTCTTTTCTCTGAAACACAGAGATACCTGCAATGCTTCCAGAGTAATGCTTGTAGTTTTACCTCTGTATTTGGAATTGGATTTTTTGCTACTTTTTTGTATCGGCCTGCTGTGAGAAGACCTTGTATTTTGTTATCATAATCAGTTTTATCCATTACAACTGTAGTGTTACCTTTGTCAGCAGGAAGAATGATTATAGATGTATCTTGTTTGAGAGATTTAATAGCTTTCCTCTCGCCACATGAAATGTTTGACTGCTGCTTGTGCATCACAGGTATTTCAGTGTTTCAGAGAAAAGAAAATTAACTTGTATTTCAGCAAGATTCCTCACCTGTATGGACTGCCTAAAATCCATAAAGACAATGTTACATTAAGACCTATTGTTAGTTCTAGAAATTCACCATGTCAAAATTTGTAGATTTCTTCTCAAAGTTCTTAGTACATTGGTGTATAGGACACAGTCTTTAATCAGGGATTGAAAGCACTTTGTAGAATTAGGCAGGAACACGAAAATGGAAAGAACTGACATATTGGTAAGCTTTGATGTGGAAAGTCTGTCTACAAATGTACCATGTGATGAGGCATTGTCTATTGTAAGGAAAAGGTTATATGATGATAATAGTCTACAAACTAGAACAGCTCTACCTATTGATAGTATAATGGAATTATTGACATTCTGTGTAACAACAACATATTTTCAATATAACTCAGAATTCTTTCAACAAAATCAAGAGATAGTCTGGGGATCATCACTGTCACCCTTGCTCAGCAACATTTACATGCAAGAACTTGAAACCACCACCATAAATATTACTTCATGTTCACCTAAAGTGTGGCTTTGATATGTTGATGATATGTTTGTGATATGGCCACCTGGTGAGGTAAAATTACAGTCATTCTGGATGCATGTTAACAACATATCTCCTACAATTAAATTCACAATGGAATCAGAACAAGAAGAAAAATTGGCATTTTTGGATGTTCTTGTAACAAGACTCCCTCAGGGCAAAGTAAAAACAACAGTGTATAGAAAACCAACACACATTGGAAAATTCTTGGCATATACATCCAATCATACTAGAAGCACTAAACAAGGAATTGTACTATCACTATGGAACAGAGCAAAGGAGGTTTGTTCTGAAACCAGTGATTTGGAAAAAGAAAAGATTCACATAGAACAAATGCTTATGAAGAATGGTTATCCATCAGCAGTCATCAGAAAAAACATTCAATAGACAACACAAAGAGACACCAAAAGAGAAAACAGTTATTGGTATGGTAGTGTATCCATACATACCAGGAATGGTGGACATATTAAAGAAAATCTGCAATCAATGTAACATTAAAACTGCTTTCCAAAGCCATACCAAACTTCGAGGATTACTTACTTCTACTAAGCCTAAACTGAAAATGCTGAAGAACAAAAACTGCATCTATGAAATACCATGTGAATGTGGAAGGAAATACATTGGTGAGACCTGTCAGCCTGTTGAACAGTGATTGGAGAAGCACAAAATAATGATTAAAAGACAAAAAACAGATGTGTCTACCATTGTAATAATAACCATATGCTTAAGTGGGAAAATATGAAGAGATTGTATAAAGAGGAAAAAATGCATAGAAGAAAATTCAAGGAAGCTGATCATATGACAATGATAAATAACCCTATAAGTCAACCCAGTGTGTTAATACACAATGTGTGGAAGCCTCTAATTAATCTTGCTCTTAGGAAAAAGTAAAAATAAAAATAATTAGATTAAAAAAAAATTGAAGGACTCGGGAGGATTTGAACCAACCCTCACACATAAATATATCAAATTTCTACTATATGTTGCCTTTGAAAGAATAGCTTAGTTGGTAGAGTGTTTGCCTTAAATTCAATATTCAAGAATCTAAAGGTGTGAGTTCAACTTCTAAGTGAATATTGTCACTGTGCATATAGGCTAGCAACACCTGAAGAAGAGTGGAGAATAATACTACTCGAAACATTGTGTAATTACTAACCTGTATTTTCTACTTGTGTGTTATTACTAACAAAGTTGTTTGTATGTGAAAAGTTTAAATAAAGTTTAAAATTTTCTACACATTCAACATTCACTCATAAATGATGGAAATAGTCCAACATATCACATCTTATAATGTACCATCATTACAAACCTTCCGACAAATACTAAGACATATGCTCTTTTCTTGTAAAAATTATTCCATTATATTTGGCTAGAGAGTATTTTAATTACTTATTGCACTACTGTATGAATCTTAACCTTAAAGTATTTTTTTTCTTTCTTTCTTGTTTGATTTTTGGATGGTAAATATGTTAATTTATGAAATATTGAACTGTATTGCTATGGCAATGATAATATTGATATAAAATTGTTTATTATTATGTGTATTGTAAGATTATAAATTGATTTTATTCATTTTAAAAAAGAAAATGATTATGTAAATAATAAAGCCTATAGTTTTGGATAAAATTATTATTCTTTTGTTACATGTTTTGTTTTTGTTACTGCATTCACAAAAGTAAATTATAAACAATACAAATAAATGTTTAATATTTCAAATATATTTGTATTTTTTATTTGTTTAATATTATACTAAATATAAAAATATATTTCTAGTTTAATACATTGAGAATGTATCACAAATTGTTTATTATTTGTTGAAATTGAAAATACTGTTGGTATTTTGAAACAAATTTTTGATGTAATAACTCTAAAATATTTATTTTTATTTGTTGAATAAAATATTTTTTTATTAGAGAAACACTACTGGCAATTGCTTAATGAATGAATAAAAAGGATTGCTATAGTTACACTGATGTCAACAAGAAATCTTATAAATAGAAGTGAATAATTTGAACTCATTCTCTGTCTTGTTTTGTTTTAAACAGAAACATGCATAAATTTATTTATATGATTTTCTTTTTATTTATCTTACAAGTATATAATTAACTGAACAAAATAGAGTGTTAATAAGTAACTTTATCTAGAAAATTTTATGAGAAAACAATATATTATTTTAAAAAAATTGACATTGCTTCATTATATTATAAACCATCAGAATACTTTATTTTTTAAAATGGATTTTATCTATATTTTAAAGATGAAATAAAAACATCAGAAGGTGTATTATAATATCTACTTACCTATGCAGTTTTATTAGATCAATTGATCATTTTTTCTAATATATGAATCAGTTTAATTTCCCATCATATCCTAACTAAAGATAGCATTCAATCTTTTGCAATATTTTAAAATAATATTTGTTTGTGAAAGAATATCTCTTCATATCATCATGAATATAAACTAATACTTATGTGTGTAATGCAATATAAACCAAATAATTGGTGTTTGAAAAAATAATTTGGATATATACATAAAACATCAGAATCAATAAAGTGTAGTTTGATTGTAAAAGTTCTCAAGAATATATTATATCATCTCTGGAACAAGGACATGCTATTGGTTTATAGTTTGAAATAGTCATCTGAATTATAATGCTATTCCGGAAATACAGTATTTAAAATCTCCAGGCCATTTGTTTACATTTATCACACATATATATATACATTAAAAACCAGGCAACACCTAAACATACCAATATATATATATATATATATATATATTGTAACGAGCACAGACAACTTTACATTATTTTTTTTATTATTATTAAACATTAAAATAAAAAGTTCGCATTTAAAATTTTTTTTTAAGACAGAAAAATTGAAAATAAATTCTACCTTAAACTCATACATATATAAATCGCACAGAGGAGAAAAATTATTAAAATAAAACTTTATTAAAGAAAAAGTATTTTAAAACTAAATTTTAAAAAGAATTGGAGATAAAATTTTATCTTTAAATTTATCTTTAAATATAGCTTTGGATTTGGAAAACAGGTTAATTAATGTTATGGAAATGATTATTTTAATTAGTCCAAGTGAATAAGCCCTTGGGCATTTAAATGTATAAACAATGGTCAGATAGGAAAACAATAGAAACTTTTAGCGAATAAAAAGAAATCCCTATAGAATCGGACCTCAGTGAAAAGACCACCACCATCGATGACGTAATGTTGAGTCAATCCTTAAGATTAATATAAAAGGAAAAGTTGGAAATTATTTATTAAGAGAGGACTGAGATGTGTTGAGTTGGAGAGTTGGAGGTGAAGGGATTGAAAGATGCACTTTCAATTCCTTCAGTTGTTATAAAAATGGAAAAATGAAACATCGCTTTTCTTATACTGAGGACAACAGGATCGTCAGGGGATTTAATGTGGATTCCAAATGGCATGCAATGAATAAAGAGGAATGTTGAAAAAAAATTGTAAGAACTTTAAAAACATTTTGAAACACTAAGAACTTTAAAATATAAACTTTCTCAGTCTTTAATTTATTAAGAAATAGAATCCTATCTGACCAACATTATTTATTAATTAGTTATAATTTTATTTAATGTATTTCTTTTGTAAAATCATTTCCATTTATTTATTTATTTGTTCTTTAAGTTTTATTATGATTTCTGTTTTTCATTAAACTAGTTAGTTATATAAATATTAAACTTAAGTTGGGCGTGACTAGCTATATAGATTTGTAAAGTGATATTAGGGGAGGGTAATCTTAGGTTATTTGTTTCGTAGTTAAATTGGGTCAATGGATTGGATATATTGGTATAGTTAGTAGATGTAATGCAAGATTCGCTATGGGCAGAATCGTTTGTATACGCTGCACTCACTCGTTTGCCTATGGAAGGAATTATAAGTCGGAGACCGCAGTTCCTTTCTATGGAGTTTTTTTATTGCTCTTCTTGTCAGATAGATGTATGTATTCCTGTCTGATGAGAGGCAATTTCTTCTCTTAACTTTTTGTGCTGCCGTATTTCGTATTACATTGAATACATCGATATATCAGATGAATTGGCATTAGTTCGACTGCAAACTTTTGGCCTAAGGTTAAATAAGGATAGAATATTTTCTTTCAAATGCAAATCTATGTAGTCTATTCATACCCAACACTCTAAATAGAGATGCATTAAATTTAAGTTGGGTATAGATGCTTGCATGGGTTCGTTACCGGTTGATTATGTTTTTGGTTTTCATATTCGATCAAAATATATTTAGACATTCGGTAGATACTGATACCTTATGGTGAGTATCTAAAATGTATTTATTCAGACGTTTTTTAAGTTATTGGTGTTAATGCAAGCATCTTATGGTGAATGCTATTTGGTTACTTATAAATTTCCCTCTGCAATTGACGGTATCAATGATTTTGTATTTTGATTGTTTATGTTTATTTTGGAATGTTTTTGACCGTGGAATCTATGTAACCGATCTATACTCAACATTTTTAAACAAATCTGTGTGAACTAATAATAGTATAAAATTTGAAATGTAAATTAAAAATCTAAAATAAAAGTAAAAATAATGTTAAATGTTAATGTAAACATATTAAAATAATAATATTAAATCTTATATATATATGTGCATAAATAAATTTTTGTATGTTAATTACTGGCAGTGGATTATTTTATTTATCTTTTAATATTGAAATATAATTAGATAAGATATTATATTATTAAATCTCTGCTACTCCCTGAGATAGTGACTTAAGCTAATGACCGGATATCAAAATATATTATAAAAAAAAAAAAATTTTTTTGACTTACGTATCTGCCTACTTTATAAATTTTTCTAGGTTCAAATGCCTAGATGGCGCCCTATAGTGCAGATCACATTAAGTCCTTTCTCTGGATCATTATAATATATATATATATAATATAAGATATTGGTAAATAATATATAGTTTTAAGTTAATTAGTAATATATACTTTTCAAATTATAAGAGTTGCATTTTCCTAAGTTATCTGGTATTAAATAATTGGAGATTGGTAGACAATAACATATTTAAATATGGAAATTGGTGATTTATTGTACATTCAATTAGATCATATGTGTACATATCAATTGCTGATGATCTGTGCATCAAATTTATAATTTTTATTTTATAATGATATTTATTTATTAATAAATTTTAATTTAACTTAAAACAAATAAACTTGTCTGATTGTTGCACAAGTGTGCAACATGAATCTATTGATTAATAACATTCAAGTGAGGCAAGATAAATTGACTATATTGTTATATTTATTTGAAATTACTGTATCACATCATCATCATTGTCAACCATTATCAGTCCATTACAGAGTGGTCTTTCCAAGTTCAATACATTTCAAATCTCTAGCCTCTTCTCCACATCACCCCTGCACTCTTTCTTATTTCATTCATCCATATCACATGTGGTCTTATTCTGGGTGTTTTACAATCTCTTAGAATCCAATAAGCAAGTATGGTTATATTATTTTTTGTGTTGAAATTCAATAGGTTTTATCTGACTAGATATAAACTTCATACAGTAATCACAGTCAAATATTTTTCAGTTTTATCTAATTGTTATTGTTTGGATAAGAACTGTATTGAGTTCATGATTGGTCAATAAATTCTTAATCTTTTTCATTTATAAGGCTGATAGTAGTACATTTTGTTTTGTTATAAGTTAAAAGGATTTGCTTTAAGTATACTTAAATTTATTTGATGTAAATTGTAAATTGTAAATCCAATTAACTATATAATTTTAATATTCATACTTGATTATAATGAATGCTAATAATTGCTTATATGTTTTGATTATTATAATACACACTTTTAATAATTTAGTTACAGGAAATCAAATTAAATTAATATGATTAATTAATTGTACTTAAATAAATATTCAATAGAAATCTAATGTTTCTTTTAAATACTGGTATAACTTGATATTATAGATTCAATATTATCTTATAGGTTTATTAATATTACATCATTATTTAATATTTTATCTTGTTATAAATAATGTGATTAGTAATAGTAAATTAATTATTATATTTAGTTTAATATATTATTTCATTTAATTGGGATTTAAAATTAATTATTGGGTCTTATATTTATTTAGACAGATATTATAAACTTATAGGACATACCAAGGCTGTCATTTCAATTATTCATGAATTATTTTATCTAGACATGAACATTATTAAATTTTAGTATAAACTATTATTATTAGAAGCAATTTTTAATTGATTAGGCATATCATAATTTAATTCTTGAATAATTTATTATTAGTTTTATTACATTATATGTGAAATATATCTTCAGCATATATCATTATTTCGGGCAATGATATTTGATTTAATTGCTTTATTATTTAATCTATTTTAAATAAGGCTTATATTTAGGCTATTTGAAATGATGATTTGTTGCATTTTTTTATTTATTCTAAATGCTGTTTTAATTCAGGATGCAATAATAAAGATTATCACCACTGTTTTCTTTTAGTATAGTTAACAGTCAAATATGTGATTAGACAAAGGACTATTTTAAATACTGAATAATTATTTGTGTTTATTTTTATGTTTATTTGAATGATTATTTATTGATGAGCATTTATTTAGCTTGGTATACTACATTTATTCTGTTATGAATAATAGTATTATTTACAGAGTATTATAAAATTAGAATTATTATTATTATTATTTTTATTCAGTTATAAATGATGTCTAATTACAGGTCTCATATTGATTTGGTTACATAGGACAAACAATGATTGGGTTATATTTTATTTAGGCTATAACATATATTAGTATATGCATATATTTATTCTGGTACAAATGATACCACAATTTGTGAGGCATAATTAAACAGGATCACTCTATCCTGGTTTTATCATATCCAATCTATTACAAATGGTTCCCAAATCTGTGGGACATTTAAACAAGAATATACTCTCATTTTAATCTGTTACAAATGGCATCCTAAGTTTAAGGATAATAATAAAAAATATTTCATCATCATTTTTTATTTCAGTTATAAAATGCTTTCTAAACCTATAGGGTAATTATCATGTTACAAATGACACAGCCAATTTGGGGCCAATCAAAGACTGAAATTTTAGTCTCATATATATATTATATGTAGGAAAATGTGATATTGTATCTTGTATACATTAAAAAGGTTTTTTAGGTAATCAAAATTTATACTTAGGTAAAATGATATATTTAGTATGTTTTTTTAAAAAAAAAAAAAGAAAAAGGAAGGAAAAGAGAATTTCATTACTATTGTCATTCTTTTGTAGATTTTATCGATGTCTTGATGAATGAATGTGTGGATGTGTTATATGAAATAGTAAATAAATTGAAGGTATTTTATAATTTATTCTGGGTTAAAGAGAGAATATTATTTTTACTATAAAAAGTCAGCAATTATGGAAACCTCTAGTGTTTAAACGTTCTCGGAACCTGAAGGTAGTATTCAAGAAATGTTGAAAAAATTGCTGAAAAAGATTGGTAATCAAAGTAAAGAATTAAGGGAATATATGAGTAGAAAAATTAAAAAAAATATGAAATGTAAATAATAAGTTTTGAGGAATAAATAATGAATTTGAGGTTCAAAGTAGAGAAAATAGAGAAATAAATAATACAATTGATAATCAAAATAGAGAACTAAAAGAAGACGTAAATAATAAATTAGACTTATTTAAAATTGAATTGGATGCTATAAATGATGAATTGATGAGTTCAAATACAATTTAGATATAAAGATATGGAAATCTGATGATAAATATGATTGTAGATTCAGTGAATATAGTCACCAAAATGACCAGGAACAGTAGAAGTCATGCTCAATGATTTAGATGATGATGGTAAAACATGTGAAATTGTGTATAAAAAATCAGAGAAGTATAAAAAAATTGAATAATATCATGATGATAATCAGAAGACATCAAGATTAGAGACAAATGATAATTAGAGGCAAATCAAAAGATATTCAAAGTCATATGAAAATGAAATTTTATGAAGCACAAATAGAAAATTATAAAGTGTCAAAACAGATGCCTTTAGAAACAACACTTATGATTTAAAAGTTTGAAAAGGTAGAAGTAAATTATTCTGATGATTTTTTAGTTATATAAATTAGCAGAAAAACTTAGATATGAAGCTTTCAAATGTTTAAGTAAAAAGGTAAATGCTAAATATAGTCAGAGTAAATATAGTAAATGAAGTGTGGTTGAAAAATAAAATTAATTTTAAAAGAATTAAAAGTTTGGAGAGTAAATTTAATGATAATATAGTTTATAGACTGAAAGTACAAGGATATAAAACATATATTATAGAGCAAAGGAAAGATGGAAAACAATTATTGAAAAGAGTCACAGCTATAATAATGGAGAAAAAAGGAAATATATCCTATAAGAAAAGAATTAAGAAATCATTCCATGCAAAAGTTTGTAACAATATAAAGAAAAGAGAATAAACCCTCTGAGAGATAGTTTAAAATGTAATTTCATGGAAAAGCTTATAATAAGGACAATTATGTAGTAGATGATAGTGTGAAAATTGAGGTTTCTTTATTATTTTATTCAGAAATATGAATAGTAGTTGAAAATTACATGGATAGAGGGAAATTTTAATTCCAGTTTAATACTGTGGTAGATTTTGATGTCTTTATTTCATCAAAGATCCTGGACATGATTAATGAATTAATGAGCTTATGTATGAACGGAAAAGAGAACATACAATGCCCACTGTTTGAAACTTGTCAAGGAGAACTTAACTTGTGGTGATGAATAGGTGGTCTGATAACTTAGAAATATAGGAAGTAAGATTTTAATATGTGAGCTAGTTGTGAATTGAAATTATTTGTATGATTAGGCCATTTTTTTGAGGACTCAGCTAAACTGCAGGTGTGTGCTTGTGATCAAAACCCCATTTGAGTTAATGGTGACTGCAGAGTAACTGGTAGAAAAAAATTCCTAATGAAATATTAAATAGTTAATTATAAATTGTGAGTTAGAATAGGATAATTAATAGAATTTTCATGACATTCACAAAAGAAAGCTATTCAAACCCAATAGTCTCTGTTTAGCAACCATGTAGTATACAACTTAACTCACAATGTAGTAGCAACATCCTTAAAAAATTAAAACAGAGTTTTGTTAACAATTTGTCTGTTTATTTTAGTATTGAAAGTGACTTTAAACTTAATACTTCTCTACTATTTTGATTTCCAGATCATCCTTGAGGTTAATTTACATTTAGTTAGTCTGTCTCATATATAAATTGATTTTAAAGTTGCTACATTCAATACCTGAGATTTATTGAATATTATTTACCATATCATTTTAATATTTGAATTTAGATCCCATATTAGTTGGTAATAATATAATTATATCTATTTAAGATCAGAAGATATGAGATCTGTATTTGATATTTTAATGAAAATAATGTATATTTTATTTTAAACAAGTGAGATTTATAAGTTGATAATGTGTTAGTATGAAATAATAAAAAGAGAAATAATGTCTTAAATATTTATATTTATAGCTTATTTGGTTACTTATGAAGTATCAATCCTAAACATAGGAATATTATAAAGCCACTTGAAGATATGAAATGCGTATATGTTTGTTTAGTAGTTTCAATATAATAGGTGATGAAAATATATAGCTGTTAAATATTACCTAGAGGTATTTGGTTTTAAATAACAGGAATATTAAATAATTTTACTTTATGAACAGAGTTTTGTAAATATAAGTTTATTATCAAAGTTGAGAATGAGTATGATTTTTAAAAGAGGATACTATATTTGAAAATAAGTTGAGAATGCATTATACATTTAAAAAATAAAAAGGTAAACTTTTTTTTTCTAATGTCAAATGCATTAACTGGAAAGCAAACTGGGCCAGCTGCTTGGAAGGCAGTCATGCCAACTGCTAGACCACCAAATTTCTCAATGTTTTATGGTATTATGGTGAAAATGAATTAGATAATTTCTATACAAGAAATATTAAGTATTAAATAATGTTATTTATCTAAAATAATTTTGAAGTCATATTATTAAAGAAGTTAATGAAAGAGATAAAGAACTAAAGGATCAATTTTAAATTTAGGATAAAACTTTAATGACTGTAATTCACAAGTATTTTAAGGGATGAAAAGAATGTAGAGATATAATTGTATTTCATGGTACATTATTAATAAACCTTGAATGCATCAATTTTTGTCAGTCATATTTTGACATTTATTTATTGGAGGTCTATAATGAAATAATGGGAATGTATTGAGAATATGTGAATAAAAGGAGTAAATAGTTTTTGTCTTGTGTTGATGAGCATACTAATAATGTATTTAGAATTCATTAGAATTAGATTATTGAACAATATATGAAGATGAAGAAGAAAAGAATAGATGTTTGTATATATTTAGGTGAAGTTGATTTATTGTATACACCTAAAAATAATAGTAAATCACTGTTTTTAATTTATTTTAAAAAATTAAAGAAGCATTTTTTTTTCATTAGAAGGGGGGGGGCGTGTTGTACTTACTAAAATTTGAAATGTATTTTAGTATTTGGTAAGATGTTAAGATGTTAGTTATAATTTATATTTCTTTCTTGTTTGATTTTTCGATGATATATATATTATATCAATATTATCATTGTTAACAATAACTTTCTTTTCATATATATATATATATATATATATGTACCTAAATAATATATATATACCTAAATATATATATATATATATATTATTTAGGTACATCTATATATAATAAATGCTTGATTCCACAACTAGGTCAAATAAACAAGAAACTTACCTATCTTAGGCTATCAGACAATGCATATTTAAGCGCAAACAATATAATTAATAAATTTTATCTTAGTTAAATGTCATATGGTGAGGTATGGAGAGAAAGAATTTAGGCCAAATTAATAATTCAAAGCATATTTATTTACAAAAAAAATTCATAATAATAATAATGAGATTAAAAAATAAAATTAAATCAAACTAATTGCAAAGTTATTTGGGATAGTTAATTCTACTTTAATTATGTAGTAAGAATTTATCATTTCTATTTTTATAAATGTTTATTAAGAGAATGAAATCTTATCCTGGCATATTATTCGCATCTAGACTTTGAATTAATTTCCCAAATTGACATAGATTTTTTTTAGTTTACTGGGGTGATCATCCCTGTCTTCTTGTCAGTTTTGTGAGTTTGCAGCTGCCATTCTTGAACAGGTTTCCTGGTTTCTTTTAACTGCTTGTTGCTTCTTTTTGGGGCAGAATATATCTTCATGGTCATATTCAGTAGTTGTCTTTGATAATGATGGGTAGATGTCTCAACACGGCAGGTCAAGGCTATTTGTCACATTCCAGGCCATCAAATGCATAGGAATATGGGTGATGAAAACTGAATTAACACCTTACTATGAGTTTAGCACTGCATGTTCATAGCAGAGAATCTTCATATATAGCTCTATACATTGATGAAGGATGAATTATATGTTCTCAATGAAAGAGTGCAAAATTCAACAGGTGATAAATCAACAGAAATAAATATAGCTAGCAGCAGCTTAATCAATTAGCAGGTCCAGAATAAAAATAACAGCAGAATAATACAGCATAATATAGGGGAATAACTACAGAATACAGCAGAATAATTCTAATGAAAATTTAGTAACGTTTATACCCTTGTCAAACCATTGTCTAAGCTCACTCACATTCTTAATCAGTTTTAATCTTCCTTTTTTCAATTAGTTAATCTTTTTTACTTTTATTTTAATTACAACATTCATTACAGTATTGTTTATCAAATCAGTTGAATACATTATTGTTTTCAGTAAAACATAATGTCTTTTTGATTAGACAATTTACAAAATTATTTTAATCTTTCATTAGATTGTATTTGTCTCTAATTAAACAATTTTAAACAATAATTCTGTTCAATTATTTACATTGCAATTCTTATTTCAAAATAACCTTTATTTGCACAAAAAAAATATTCACTGTTATACAGAGTTCTTGATTACAATCAGGTGTGAGCAATCTTGTACTATAGCTAAGTATGAAGCACAAAGAATTAAACATATTATATAAGCAATGATCTAATAATGAGATTGAATACCAGTGCATTGTATAAATTAACTTGTGAAATAATGTTTGTCTAACAAATAGCATATATTAAATTGCATTTATGATATCAATAGATTTTAACAAGTGATAATACGATGTGAGTAACTTGTAACAGCTCACTTTGTTTATGATAAAACTCATTTCAATCCATACTATGACATCATAGTGAAAAACTAAACATTCATTGTGAAAATAAATTACCATGGTAAACCAAAACCCATTTGTCATAATTGTATATTACATCAAGACTCAATAAAGACTGAGTGGTCAGTAAATTAGACAATAAGCAGATGATTTAAAGTAAAATTTAATTGTATATTACTTATAAGGTGGGATCTAAGTTGGCATGTAATCCCATAGTGTGTCAAGTTGGTGTGTCAGGAATTCATTATGCACATGGCTATTGCTAAATCTTTAATTGATTTCATGTTTGATCAGCAAGGCTAGGCAAGCAGGTTCTTAAATCAATTTCTTTAGCTTTGTATAATAACTTTAGGAAAAGTTCTTCAATGAAACTGACTGATTCTCTATCAATTAATACTTTATGACTAATTTTCCAGATGACAAAATTTGTGAAGATGGCCAGGCCGATGCAGCCAAAATTTCCATTACTGAGTGCATCACTAAGGTGTAAATTCATTGAATTGTAACCTGTAATCCTCTGAAGGCAATATTCTGTAGATGCATCCACCATTCACATTGATGAAGAATATGTTCCATGGACTCATCATATTATCTACAAATGTTACAGATGGTATCAATGTTATGTCCCCTCTAATTGCAAAGAAACATCCCAGTAGGCAAGGCACCAAGGTTGATCTTCACACAAAGTCCACAAACTTTTGTTCCAATCTCAGTTCTTTCTTTACAATTAATATTTTTAGTTTAAATTATTTCACCAAGTAACTTTATAAACTTTTAAGTTATCTTTACACAATTAGTTTTATTCTATTTTCATTGTATGTCATAACATTTTGGAGTTTGTATTTTTATTTAAAAGAAAAGATAAGCCATATTGTCAAGCATTGGAGGCCTAGTGGTTAGCGTAGCTGCTTTACTAAGCAGCTAGCCTGGGTTCGCTTCTCAGTCAACACATTTGACACATGAAAAAAAAAAGATAAGCCATATTCCTTCTTCTAATTTCTTTTATTTTAACTTGAGATTCACATACAGAATTTCATTTTTACTTCTGTTTATTTCCTGACCGACTTTTGATCTATTCTAAACTTTCTTTATTCTATTTATTAAAGTGACAGTCCTTTTCATTAATTAAAAAAAAATACTACATTATTTGTATATATATATTTTTTGAATATCTTATGTAACACTTACATTTTTTTATTTGTTACAATATATATATATATATATATATATATATATACACACACACACACAATGATATAAGATATTAAAGTAATAAAATGGCAAGGAAGGCTATATAAGAAAAAAAAGTCTTACTAATATAAACAAGAAATCTTGTTATCAAAAAGAAAATACAAAGAACTATATAGAAATACAAAACAAAAATGTAGTCCTTACAGATATACATTTTTGAAATCCCTAATATTTTATAGAGAATGGGAATGTTAAACTTATAAAGGAAAGGAAATCTTTAAGAAATGATGAAATTATTATAGAAGGTTTAAAAGAAACAAAGAAAGAGAGTAATTATTGGAAAAATTTTACAATAGAAGTTTAAAAGATAGATGATTGGGATAATTCAATAATAATGTTGAATATTAAGGAAAGGAAGAAGGAAAATATTACAATTATATAGTATTGTTTTAGTTATTTGCAAAGCTTTATAAAAGTCATTACAACTCTTTTACAGAAAAGTTTTGAATTAAACTAAGTAAAAAAAACAACCTGGATTCAAATGCAATTACAATAAACATTAAAAGAAGATATATAAAAGATTGTAAATTTTGTAATTTTATTTCAGATTACCAATATACATTTGTTTTTATAAGTATTTAAACAGTTATTTACACTTTGAAATATTGAGACATAAACCCAGCATAATGCCATATTCCTAAAGATAATTATCAAAATACAACAGTATGTAAAAAGTGATATAGTGATCTAAGAAACTTAACTTTAATAAAGAAGTGCGGTATCATAATTATTCCATTTTTCCAATGTTTTTATCATTGTTACATAGAAAGGATTTTACAGATTAAAATAGAAAGATAATAGAAAAAATAAACAAATGAAGATTACTTAAGTCTCCTAGATTTTGAAGATGATGTATTTGGATTCACAAATAAAAAATATTTTGGAGCTTCTAGAATCAGACAGTCAAGGAGGATTATAGTTAATTAACATTATAAAAAAAGTAAAAAATAAAGATTTAAAATAATGAATTATATAAAGTTAGTGATTATAAATACCTTAACCAGATTATGAAAATAAAGATAAATATAACTGGTGAAATACATTACAGAATTAAATTTGCATAAAACAATGTAATATTTGTATTACAAGAAAGTATATCTAGATGCTTGCAAAAAGGAGCTTTTAATAAATGTGATTTACAATTCCTTATTGTGAATGTGAGACTTGAAAACTTCATAAAAGAGAAATACACCTGGGTCTCATTTTATGTGGATTATTTTAATATGATTTTGAAGTTATGCGATTCATGTTTCTTTTTAATATCTTTCATATGTCACTATATTTATTAGATATCAAGAAATTTAAATTATTAATAACTTATCTTGATTTGAAATACTTTTTTTTTTTCAAAAATATAACGTTTTATTAGCAGTTAATATGAATATGGCCTGAAGCTGTATTTAGAATATTAGCTTCTATATAAATAACATACTTATATTAATGAGTAAATAATAATAATAGATTTATACTTATGTACAAAAATATCACAATAAATATTCAAAATTTTAAACTTTTAAAATGTATTTTATTAGATATAACAAAAATAAATAATTTTTTAGATTGTTAAAATAAATAACGAAGATTTTATTGATTTTGTAAATTGAAAATAATATTTCTAATGATAATTGTATATTTTTGTTTTGGTTGTGATCTCATTTTTTAAATATAGAAACAGAAAACCATTAACACAGCACAAGACTGAAAGTAGTGCTAGTTGTACATCATATCACAAATCTGATTTCTTTCCAGTTCACAAATGAATGCATATTGTCAAATAGCAGTAATGATTAAAATATGTATGAAAAAATGTAAAATTAAATACTGTAGTTAATAAAAAAAGTTTGTCTTGTATTAATTTTTTTCAAATATTTAAAATTTTTATTAGTCATACCTTATTTCCTTATTTTTTAATGCGAATTTTAAAATAATTTTTTCTTGTTGCTTTGCTTTTATGCCAATTTCTGAAAATTACAGGAACCTATCCCCCATTTTTTAAGGTAAGTTAAGTTGATTTTTGTGTGATTTCTTTTGTGCGCATTTTCTGAGGAACCTATCTACTGCATAAAATGAAACACAGATGTACAAGACTTTAAAACAGACAGAAAAGTATAGGCAGATATGTTGAAAATAATATTTAGTTATAGAAAACCATATATTCGAGTGTGGAAAAAAAGTCACTTATTTAACAATGAAAATACTAAAATGAAGCTTTGTAGAAGAAATGACAAAATATAAATAACTAAAATATTAAATAAAATCTCAAGAGAATATAAAAAAATTTCAAAAATGTTCATGAGATAACAGTATGAGATAAAGAAATTTGTTGGAATGATGTGGACAAGAGAAGCTATGATTCAGAAAAAATTAAACTTCATGAGACCTTCATTCTGAAGTTGATTAATAATAATTACAAATGATGATATATATATATTTCCAATAAGTTATACGTAAAATAAAATATTCTAGAGCCTTAATTTACAGAATATTTTTTGCATTTATTATTTAAAAATGATTAATAATTTTTGATAATTGTTTAGTGTCTTTTTAGTACAGTTTGTTTTAATAGAAACATTAATGATTTAGCTATTTTTAATTTACGATATACTGCAAAAAATAATGAGCTTTCTGCATCTCTAAAATACTAATAATGCAAATTAAATGTGGTTTATTCACTTTTTGTTTAATAGCTAAAAGTTGTCTAAAATACTGTATTCAAACTGTATTTTATAGATATTTAACCTTTATCCCTCCGTTATAAATAATCTATTTTCTAATTTTTGTTTATGGTTTAAATTAAGAGATATAAAATAATTATAACAAATACATATTTTTTGCTTTTATTTTATTACTGACTAATTAAATAGCTGTGTGAAGTTTATTATAGTAACAGACTGGCAGATTCAAGAATGAAAAATTCTTGAAGTCAAAATCAATCGTCATTTTGGTGACGTCATATGCGCCTATTAATAATTAACCAGTCAGTTCTTTATTAATATATTTTTTATTATTATTTTCAAAATTTTGTTTTACAAATGTGCATTTAATATTTTACAAAAGACATATTTTTAAATATTAAATATAATAAAATTTGACTTGTTAAAATACTGATAAACTTTGCTCCTTCAAAGTAACATTTTTTGTTTCCTCAGAGATGTATATTTGTGACTTTATGGATCAAATTTGAATGTCTTTTTTGTATCCTAATCTGTGTACTTTGAAGCATATTATTGTTATCATAATCTCTAGTGGCATGCTGTATTTTTCTTATATTAAACCCATCATGAAATATCAATTTTTAAAATCCATAAGTCTCTATCTCTTGTTTAAGACACTAAAGTTTAAGGTTAAAATGTGATGTTAAAATAGATGATTGACTCACATGATGAGATTTGTCCTTAAGTTTTAAAATGTTTAAATCTCATTGCAGACTTTGAATAATAAAATGAAAAGAAAAATAATTTTTACTGGAGTTGCTCTTTTAACCATAATCTGCAATTTATAAAATTATTATTATTATTTTAAAGTTTTAATTACGTTACGTTTTTTTTTAAATTTATTTATTTAAAATAAATTTAACTTAATATGAAAACGAAAGAATTGCGAATAACTGAGTGAATATTTAATCAATTGATTAGCAGTGATAAAAATGTCAAAACTATGCATATGTGACTATAATTATATCTGAATCTGTAAAAAGAAAAAGTGATCAAAAATTATTAAATGGATATATGTATTTGTGTCTGTTATAATTAAATCTGCAAATAGAAACATTTTTCAATATATATATATATTAAAAATTAGATACTGCTTAACGCTATAGTAGTAGTGCATATTCATTCTGATATATATATATATATATATATATATATATATATATATATATATATATGGCTTAATAATGTGGGCATGATTTTAGTTGTAAAGATAAATATGATTGAAATAACGTTTTACTATTATTAATGAAAAAGTGATTGGTTCTTTTTTTCAAGCTTCCTGGAGCACTCCCTCTGGTTATGTACCAATGTAATTTAGCTATTGACCACAAAAACTTTAAGGCACTACCATGTCTGTATAATCTATTACACCAAAGATGAAAGTGTATTTTGTACATTCATGGATTCCTGTCGTCACAAAATCCCAAACTACATAAAAACATTTTTGAAACTCATGGTTTTACTGACAGTGTCAGTGTGAATAATTTCAAATGTATCTGTAGTAGTTTTATTCAAATTAAAGTTAAAATTTAATTTTAAGAGCATTCATTGTGGATTAATATAAGAAACACACTGTCACCTTTCAGATTCTAACACATGATTCAAACTTTCTACTGCCTTACCATTTTGTGGTGAATAATCAAATTATATTTCTGTGTAATACATGTATTAATTTAGATATAAAATTGCAGGAAGTTTAAAGAGAGAACCAGCCATCACCTTTTCATTAGAACACTTGTGTAAGTGATAAATTTTATATAAACAGAAAAATCGTATGACTTTTTTTTTTCTTAATAAGTGTGTTTCATTTTAATGTTAAAGTGTTTCTTAAAGAATATGTTACCCCGCTATTTACTATTTTCAATTATTGTTTACATAAATTTTAGAGTGAAAATAATTGTTACTACTTAATGGAGTACAAAAAGTAAGCTAAGAGAAGAGGGTTTTGTGATTTTTAATTTTAACTTTTTAATTTTGTTAAAATGTCTTTAGAATTTTATGGTTGTAGGAATAAATTTCTTGTGGGTATATATATATATATATATATATTGAAATCTTACAATAAAGATTGATCATGTTCTCGATGACTATAATGTGGAAAAAGCCGGTTGAAACTTTGCAATCTCATATGAGACGAATCTATATTGCAGAAGAAACAAGTGTGACTACATATCACCGGACTTGCATTCACAATGCATACACGTTTTTATATATTTACGCATAAGCTAAAACTATTCTGTTTATTGATACTCGATTTACATTCAATAAAATAATAAATAAATTTATCAGGGTTATTCAATAATATGTATACTATTTTATTAATAAAAATATTTTCAAGTATATTGTTTGTTTGTTTTTTTACTATAAATGTACTAAAGGCTAGCAATTCTAAATACAAAATTGATTAATGATTTATCTCAGAGTGTTATAAAGTAAGAAAATAAATGCATGGATATGTAGTGTGTTTGTGCATTTTAGGATACAACAATGTAAAAGAGATTTAATATACATCATCTCATCCAATAACGTTTATATTTCAGACAACATTGATACAATAACAATGTATTTAATCCAAATAGAATTTATGTACAATCTAATATCTCAAATATGCTCTTTTTTATATCATGAATATTCAGTAACTATATTTCTCTAATAACAACAAAAGAGAAATACTAAAAATTAATAATTACTTTTTATTACACAATAAATACATATAAGACTTTAACCTTAATACAATGTGCCTTGAGTTCTTAATTTTACCATGAGAGGGACCTCTACAAATCTTAACACAAGATTATGACTTTATAAAGATAAGAGCAGTCATCTTATCTTCAACCTATTTTCTAATTATATAGGCATATCTAAAACATTTTGATTTGAGAGTGTGGAGCTAATATGTTCTTCACTAATTAAGTCCACTAACTCATTTAGAAGTCATTTGTGAAATCTTACTATTCACATCAAGTTAATTAATATTTAGATTTTATAATTAGAAATATTTTGAATCAATTTAAAGTTGTAAATATTAATTCTTATTAAGTGCGTAGTTAGTACATAAATACATATAAGGCTTTAACTTTAATACTATGCACCTTGAGTACTTAATTTTACCATGAGAGGGACCTCTACAAATCTTAACACAAGATTACAACTTTATAAAGATAAGAGTGGCTGTTGAAGATAAGATGGCCACTCTAATCTTTATAAAGTTGTAATCTTGTGTTAAGATTTGTAGAGGTTCCTCTTGTGGTAAAATTAAATACTCAAGGTGCATACTGTTAAGGTTAAAGCCTTATATTGATTTATGTGCTAACCATGCACTTAATAAGAATTAATGTTTGTTACACAATATAAAATAAATAATAAAAACCAATAATAAGAATAAGAAAACTATATAAAATATCTAATAAATATTAATATTTGTTTTCTAAAACTAATTTGAATTTGGGATATGAAAAATGTGTTATCAGACAGTATTGTGAAGACACTAACATTAAATAGGAATTGATTTATTATTTTAAAAAATCATCAATTCAAATACTGGAGGGTAATAATCATCATTATAATGATCAATGATAAATCTTTAATATGGTCTTTAATTACTTTGTTTTACCAACTAATCAACTATCAATCAACTTCAATAATATTGGATAACTTTCACTCTTTTTAAAAAAAGCAAGTACAAGTCATTGCTTAGCATATCTAAATAATATTTACCACATTGGTCTTATTTATTTTGTTTCAGTATTCTTTACTGAAATCATTTGCAGCTTTAAATATTAGGAGTGCTACTTCACTTATAAAATATAACTATATTATTAGGCTGCATTGTTACATACTATATAACTTTTAAAAATTAACACTAACATGTAACATTAATGCATAAAATATTTCTTACAGATTTACTCATCTGAATAAGGGTGATTAACTTTATTTTAACTTTGATTTTGAATTTAATAACCCATAAAATATATAATATTGGCATTATAGATAGTTTTATATAAGTTTAATCATTATTTACATTTATACAACCTAAACCTAAGGTAAATTACATTTAATCCCATTCAATATTACTAATAATAATATTAAATAAAATATCACCTGTACATGGCATAGTAATATCTGAGAAACTTTATTGCATTAATAATAATAATAATAATAATAATAATAATAATAATAATAATAATAATAATAATAATAATAATAATAATAATAATAATAATAATAATAATAATAATAATAATAATAATAATAATAATAATAATAATAATAATAATAATAATAATAATAAACAAAGGTAAAACTCCATACAGTAGTGCCACCCTGTGCTAACAAGAGTAATCAATGAATGTCAGAAGGCTTGTGCATAAAATCCCTATCTAGTGCATACTCATCCAATATCCCCAGACTAGTTTCTGGCTTGTGGCCATCATCAGTGAGGAGCCTTGGATCTGAGAGCACTGCACCTAGATCTTAGGATCTAATGCAACCCTCAAGCAGCCACCTTTTAACTCTACTTTACTGCAAAACTATGAGAATGAAATTGAAAACACAAAAATATTTTCAATATAAGCTCAATAGTGTATATAGTCAGAAACTAGCCGGGGGATATTGGATGAGTAGGCACTAAATGGGGATTTTATGCACAAGCCTTCTGACATCCATTGATTACTCTGGTTAGCACAGGGTGGCACTACTGTATGGAGTTTTGTCTTTGTTTACAGCAATTATGTGCTAGTATGAGATGGTGATCATGTGATGTTTAGTGGTTTAATAATAATAATAATAATAATAATAACAACAACAACAAAAACTGCAATAATTATAACTAAATAACTAAGAAAAATAGAATTATGAGAAAATGCATTAAATAATCCTTCAATGGTTATGACGATTTAAAATTTATCCCAATGAAATATTGCTACTTGAAAAATATTTCACAGTTTTTGGGAATTTACAAACTCTTTTAAAATAACAGTGTCACAGATGGTATAAATCACAAATAATTTCATCTTGTAATATAATCCTCTCTGGAACAAAACTTAAAGATTAATAAATTTTATTTAGCATACTTGTTAATTCAAGGTAATCTATATTTAACACATTGATTAATTTTTTAGGATTGCTCAGTTGGTTAGAGTCTTATCTTAAAATTCAAGATTCTAAGGGTCCAGGTTTGATTCCCATATTAGTATTGTCACTTGTCATCAACAACACCTGAAGAAGAGAGGTGAATAATATCTCTTAAAACATTGGGAATATACTAAATTGTGTGGTAGTACTATAGTACTAATAGTTGAATGTAATTGGAATAATTAAACAAAGTTAAATTTTTTTATAGACATTCAGCACTTAATATTAGATGATGGAAATAGTCCAAAATATAAATATAACTAAAATATCATCATCACAAATCTTCAGCAAAATCTTAAAGTGACTGTTTAGAAAAATAATTGTTATATATATATATATATATAAATTATTAATCAATGTCTGTATATATATATATATATATAAATTATTAATCAATGTCTGTATTCCAATTATAATAAAATATATATAATTATTCAAAACAATACAATAATTAATACAGTAACAATATTTTAAACAAATATATACCAATTTAATAGAAGTACTTTCAACTATCTATGTAGTCGTTGTCAACTAGACTCAAATTGTATTAGAAAAAACCGTTACAAATGTAAACAAAAGCAATACGTCATACATCAATTTTCCCACAATTCATTAATTTTTATATTGGCTGTCTGTCTATTTATCAACTGTTGCTTTTCACTTTTTATTAACATAGCTTCTTTAATTTTGCGTTTATTATTATTTCTTTCAATACACAGAATTTTAACTTTATTTAAATCAAAATCAAAACCATAATTACATGTTACATTATGATCAAAAAATACTGATGGTGATACATCATCATTTCTAACATTCTCTTGTCTTGATTTTTGCACTCATTTATATAATAACAAATGCTCCCTTGATCTTTTCTCCAATGTACATCGAGATTCCCCAATATATGCCTTTCCACAAAAACATAGCCATTTATATATTGCACAACTTTGATTTAAAATACCACACCTATTTTTTGAATTATTTATTAATCTATTTAAATTAGGAGTAGTATAAAATGCAACTCGACATATATTTTTATATATCTGTTTTATAAATTTAACCTGTTCATTACAAATAAATGGTATTGATATCCAAGTATATTTTATTTTATCAATATCTATAGCATCTAAAATATTTCTATTATTATTAAACTTAGTAACAATATTATAAATTAATTTATGATCATATCCAACATTTAACAAATCCATAATAAATACATTTATGTTACCTATTTTATCAGAATTATATTTACATAATTTATTATTCCTAAATAAAAATGATTTTAAACTGGATAATTTATGTGCAATTGGCACATTTGAATACCAAGGAATATATCCTCTTTTTTCAATATCTTTTATTACCATACAATAATCTAATTTATTTTTATTACGTGTAACTTTAATATCTAAATACTGAATTGACTTTTTTTCTTCAAAAGATTTACTCCATTTTAAACCTTCTAAACTATTTAATTCATTGAATAATACATTTATAATATCTAAACTTCCACAAACGAAAACATCATCAACATACCTGTAATAAATTTTAATACCTTGGCAATATATATTAGTATTAAGAATTATATCTTCATATCTTGATACTACAAAACTACATATTTGTGAAACTACAGGAAGTCCCATAGGCCATCCATAATCCATTTTATAATAATTTTCATTAAATATAGCATATATATTTTTATCAATAAAATATAATACATCATTTACAAATTTTACTTTTTTAACATCAACTTTTTTTAACCTTAAAGCATCTAATATAATTTTTATAGATTTTAATCTATCTATTGAACCGTACATCTCACATATATCAAATGTACAAATACTATCATTATTATTAATATTAATATTTTGAATTTTTTTTTTTGGTATATATTTGTTTAAAATATTGTTACTGTATTAATTATTGTATTGTTTTGAATAATTATATATATATATATATATATATATATATATATATATATATATATATATCCTATCATAAAATTAAGCAATCGAAATAAATTGTGTATACATATTAAACACTACAAATGAAATTAATTAATTAATTAATTTAAATCACATCTATTTTTTAATATTATTATTTTTAAACAAAAGATGGAAAAAGCATATTATGGATCTTGCTAGTATATCAGATAGTGTGGTCAATATTATTCATTTAATTCAATGTAAATTACAAAATTTATATAATTTAGGTTTATACTACAAATTTTTATTCTAATGAAATAGTAGATTTTTATGTAATTATAGAGATATTACTTATGATAAACAACATTTTCAAATTACCTTGATACATTTCAATACTAAAATTAGAAAACAATTGACAAGTAAAAGTATGAGAATATTTGAATATGGAGCAAAAATGAGTGAAAAATTAAACATGAAATTTGGTAAAATAAAAACTTTATATTGGGATTTTTTTTAAGAAAAAGAAACAAATTCAAAAATTCATATGAAAGCATCCAAATGAGGTGCAGAAGATGTGGTCTACATTTTAGCTCACATAAAATATGGCTTGCAAAATATAACATATTTAATTGATTCAATACTATAGGTGTTCATCAATTAGTATGATGGTATATATATATATATATATATATATATATATACCATCATACAATAACATATATATATATATATATATATATGTTATTGAAAATTTTGATATTAAAAAAAGAGTTTTACTAGTTGATATCTCCAATTTTCAGTAATACTTTAATTAAAAATTAAGCTAAAATATGATAACTTAAATCTGAATATGATCAACAAAAATATGCATTGTACTGTACTAAATACTTTTACATAAGTAAACATTACAAAAATAACTCACTAGGAAATTATCAAATGAACCAAAATATTATGGGTGGGGGGGGTATGAAAATATAAAGTCTGTTAGACAAACTAAATGTCTGAAATTCTTTAAAATGTTTTTTATAAAAAATTAACATAAGGAAATATAAATCTGAAGTGAACAGAATTCTTAAAAATGTAAAACAGTAACTTAGTATTGGAAGAAAAGTTATTTTCCCAATAAGAAGAAAGTGGGTCAAGTTTTGCTTAAAAGAAGAATAAAGAAACAAAAAAGTACTTACTACTATTGTAATGACTTCTGAATTATTATGAATTTTCTATAAAGAAGTGAGACATGCAGTTTCATTTATGAAAAATGAACAAATAAATGAAAATAATGTAACCATAAAAGTATTTTAGAAAAAATTAATGAAGAAATAAATAATTGTGGCAAAAACTATATGTTAAGTATATACATGGTAAAAACATAATAGATGACTGGAATGATGCAGTAGTGATATTGGGATTTAAAAGAAACTATTACGAATTGTATATATCTGTGAGTCATTTATCAGTTTATACAAGATTTTTTTTATTAAGATTATTCCAACTTATCTATAAGGAAAACAAAGCAAAACAAAAAACAAATTAAAAGTGATTATGACATAATTGATCCTATCTAAATATTAAGAAAAGTTATAGAAAGGTCTGTTAAGTTTGAATTGCCATTTTACATTGGATTTGCACTTTATGAACAAGCATTTCTCTTCATAAACACTTCTGCAATGAGTACATTTTTAGAATACTAATACATTAATGCAGGATATTGTCAATTTCTAAAGAATACTTATCAAAAAATGAATTAGAATCACTTTAACATAAATTCTTATCAAAGTGAGGTTATATGATTCTAATACCTGCAAAAACAAACAGATTAATTTCCAATTTTTTCCCCTCTAATTCAAGATGAACCATAAAGTAAAATTTCTGAAATAAAAATCAATTTGATTGCTGGTAATCTCTGTGGTCAAGTTGCAATCTTTATTGCCTATATAAATATATGGGACCAAAAGGAGGTTGCCTTGACAACAGTTTGAAATTGTTGATTACTATTTTATATTGAGATTAAAGTGTTGATTGGTTTCTAATAGTTACTTATAAACCCATTTAGCCTTGAACATTATTACACTTATTATTTAAGTAATACTTTGGGTGCTATTTGAAAATTATAATTGCAATTTGTAATGTTGTAATTGACTTGTTTATTAGTCTGCATTCAAAACAGGTTATATTTACCTGTTTAAGGAGGTTTATTTAACTTCTGTGTATCAATAATTTCAATCTCTGTGGTCAAGTTGGGAACTTTAGTGTCAATATAAATATATGGAACTATAAAGAAAGATGGGATTCTACCTTTATTGTTAAAAGGAAGTTGCTTTGACAACAGTTTGAAATTGTTTATTGTTATCTATATTGAGATTGTCTAAGTATCAAATGTTTTTAATGATTATATATATATATATATATATATATATATATATATATATATATATATATATATATATATATATATACTCATAAATTTCCTACAGCTATTCAATCCATCTTATACAACATATATGTGTAAAAGAGAAATAATTTCCAATATACATATTTCATGCTGAAACAGTATTCATCAGTTGGTCCAGATCATCATCTACCACTCATATATACTATCAATTTTACATTGTGTTTAGTATAGACAATATATATCTATTTAAAGATTACTTATTTAGTCTACATTCTACCCATCCCTCTTCTGTATAATTAAATAGTCCTATGTGTGATATTGACTTAAAAGTCAACATAATATTGGCATCAAGAACAGCTTTGAGCATTCCATTCTTGGATTTTCAATGATATGGATGGCTGAAGAGTTGGAAAATGGAGAAGGTAGGAGCTTGTCCATTAAAGTTTTAAGATTTGATGTCTTAATATAAATTGAGCACTGATTGCATATATGTGTGGGAGATAGTGATCTGGTTCAACTAATGAGTGCTGATTCATTTATCTTTTTTACATGTATATGGTCATGTGCATTGGTTGTATAAGATGGATTGGATAGCTGTAGGGAATTTGAAAGTCTGAGTTCAAGTCTCTTATAATTTATATTAAGTTTACTATAGATAATATACATATATTTAAGAATTATACATATATATTTAAAAGGCATTTGCATAAGTTGGCTATAAATATGAGGACCCTGGCACTTGAAAGTGCTTAGCCACATACTTAGATACAGATATTTAGTTTTTATTAATCTGTATTAATATTTCTTTGTCTTCAGCTTTGTGTGTTCATACGTTAAAAGCGCATTTTATATTATATACTTTGAAATAAGTAGCACAAAGGCTAAACTCTTTGCTCATTTCAATGTACTAGTATTGATAAATTACAATATATATATATATATATATATCTTGTGAGTATATGTATATATATATATATATATATATATATACACAACTCACAAGTACACATACTTTGTTACTTTTAATTATTTGTAAATCTATATTAGAATATTGGTTTTTAAATATTTTGAATATTAAACAGAAGTAGAAATAATCAAACATTTAGGACTTTACATATATATTTAATAAAATTAATTCATTGATATATTGACTGCCAACTATAAAATAAATATTAGTAGGGTGTTATTTTTTTATGCTCTCCCTGTTTTACATTTTGTCATATAGAAACATATACTGTACTTTAAATTTATCAATGTATACATGTGCTTGCTGTTCCAACAATTCACTTGAATTACATCACTTTCATATATATATATAGTGGTTTAAAGATTATTTTAATCGTGTCTCTGAAATATTTCTCCAATGACTAAATGATATCTGTATATGTTCCAGCTGAAGTAACTGTATAATGCTAATATTAATAACAACCAATTTTTCCATAAAATTTTTTACTTTAATGTATATATATTCTTTGACTATGTTGAAATGAAATTTTATGAAAAAGATGGCTTAAATATCTTCATATCTTCAGTTTGCTTATTTTATCTTTATGCTAATTATAACAAAATTAAAAATAATATTTTTGTTTGAAGGTATCATTATTTGGAAAATCTATTTAATTGTGACAATTTAAAATTAAATATACAGTACTAGAAAAGAACATTGGAGAAACTGTCTTAAAAAAAGACAACTAAATTTATTTTATTTACTTTCTTTTTTATAAATCCTCAATATACACATGTATTTTTGAACATAAAAAAGTCTCAAGCATTGGTGGTCGAGAGGTCAGCGACGGCTGCTTTACAAGCAGTTGCCCGGGTTAGCGGGTTCGCTTCCCGGCTGATGCTATGACACAAACGTCTTCATTTTTAATAGTTGGGCTTTTGGAAGAAAACAAAAAAAAACTATAGAAAATTTGAGAGAACTTCATTATTTTGATAAATGTAAGTTTCGCTTGTACATGTATGTGCTTATTTGTGCACCACCCATAGATTTACGAATGTACTTCTGAATAAGAATTGACTGTTTTTTATTTTAACTTTCATCTACTAAAAAAAAATAATTGTTTTTACTTCAAAAGTAAAAACAATTTTTTTTTTTTATTTTGTCAGTTTTTAAATAAATGTTGTGATTCCCTGCTGTCATCTTTCTTCTGATTGTTAGTGGTAGGTAAATGGATCATGGGTTCATTTTACTTTTTGTTTTTAGCGTTAAAAAATATGGAAATGATCTTTTTCTTCTCTTTGTTACTTATCATTATTAATTCCCTTTATACTTTCTCAGCATATATCAATAGATAATAATTACTATTTACTAGGCTGCTCTTCAAATGATTTATAACAGAAGCTTCCTTAAAAGCAGTAAACTATTAATGGAACAAGTATTACTTTCTTATAGAAATTATGCAAGGCAAAACCTCACGCTGACTCTTTTTATTTATGGTTGAATTTTTAAATGAGTAGATAGTCTTTGCATATTGTTTAAATGACTATTTTAAATATAAAATTAATATATATTTTTTATTTACAAGATATACATAAATATGAATTTCCCCATCTTTTTTTTAGATACGTATATATAAAAAATTAGATTTTTTACCTATAGATATTTATATATGCTTTTCTACTATATATATAAACATTAAAAGCATATAGCTAAACTAGTCAATAAATAATCAAAATTTTGGATTTGGGGTAATTTTTATTGTATATATAAAATGTAAAATGACAAACTGTAGATAACAATTCAAAATTGGTATCCTAATAATAAATTTGAAATTTTTTGGAAGATTTCTATTTTTATATATACACCTTTACCCTGATTAGCGATTGGCTACTTAGCAATATTTCACAATGGCGATCATCATCAATTTGTACCCACTACTTCAATTTACAATCGATTATTCGCTGTAACATGAAAAATTTTGAAAAAACATTTTTTGGCAGACATATTGAATTTTGCGTCGCTGATGACATCAGAGTATATGTATTTTAAATTCATTTTACCCAAAAGCAAAAGTACATTACTGTAATATGTATACGGGTAATGTCTTTGCTGTAATTGTATAGCACATACAATATTTTATTCATAAAACACAATGTTAGTGCTGCATTCAGTATTTTGAATATAGAATGTATAAACTTAAATATATATACAGTAATTATTGATTCTATAATACTGTATACATATAAGTGTTGAATGTCTTTAGAAAAATTAAACTTTATTTAAATATAATGTACAGTACTTGGATTATTTAAATAAAGTTTAATTTTTCTAGACATTCAACACTTATATTAGATGATGAAAACAGTACAACTAAAATACCATCATCACAAACTTTCAGGAAAACACTAAATACTAATATTAAATTGCATGTGTGTGTTCCTTAATTACATACACCCAAGTGGTTTCAAATCAAAAGAAAAACATGTTTAAAACAAAAAGTTTTAAAAAAAACAGTTTGCATTTAAAATAAGTGTTAATAAATCATCTTTTTACATGAATGGTGGGGGGGGTGGGCACTATTACCTTACTAAAGTAATAAACTAAAGATTAGCCTTTCAAACCAATGAACATGCACTTTTTACAAATGTTAATAATAATAAAGGAATACTTTAACCTCCAACACAAGATAAAGTCTTTGCAAATGAATAAAATGAATCCACTTATTCATTCAACCCAAATGCTTATATATGGGCAAATCTTAAGTATTGGATATGAAAGCGTGAGGATAAATCAATCACTTTAAATCACTGTTTACTATGTCTGAATGAATGACATCAACAAAATTATCTAGAATTTATGAAATGTCACTCTTAAATGAAACTAAACATATGTAAATGAGGCATTTCTTTATATAGCTCTGTGTTTATAAATTGTAATAAACTAAAGATTAGCCTTTCAAACCAATGAACATGCACTTTTGACAAATGTTAATAATAATAAATGAATACTTTCATCTCCAACCCAAGATAAAGTCTTTGCGAATGAATAAAATGAATCCACTTATTCATTCAACCCAAATGCTTATATATGGGCAAATCTTAAGTATTGGATATGAAAGCATGAGGATAAATCAATCACTTTAAATCACTGTTTACTATATCTGATTTAAAGTGATTGATTTTATCCTCATGCTTTCATATCCAATACTTAAGATTTGCCCATATATAAGCATTTGGGTTGAATGAATAAGTGGATTCATATTATTCATTCGCAAAGACTTTATCTTGTGTTGGAGATGAAAGTATTCATTTATTATTATTAACATTCATAAATAGTGCATGTTCATTGGTTTGAAAGGCTAATCTTTAGTTTATTACAATTTATAAACAGAGCACTATATAAATAAATGCCTCATTTACATTACTAAAGTAAGAAAAATAAACTTAGCATATTGCTTTAGAAAATTAGAACTTTTTTTTTTTTAAATAAGTTGATTTGTTTTCTAAAGTTGACTGATTTACAATATGCATTAAGCCTTTTGTTACTCTGGAGTACAGTAATGAGTCTTTATGTTCAATTAAATAATTTATTAATTAAACATTGTTTGTTAATTTGAATAATTTCACATAAGTAACAAACATAAATGTACAGTAATATGTATTGTAATACATTTTTAAAAATCTACTTCAGTATGGATAAAAAAATCGTAATGAATAAAATCATTACAATGAAAAACATCTGCGGAAGAATATAAAAACTCTTAAATTCAAATTTAGTTTCATTTTCTCTTTTTTTTTGTTGTACTATACTTTTTAAACAGTGAAAATATGCATTTTTTTCCTAGTGATATAAAACTTTTCTTTTTAGATTCCGTATTTAGTCATCATTGCCATGAAAAAATCAAAAAAATCTTTGAGTTTGGAAATCAATGTGGATATTTTATGTCGATTGGAACTGGCCAATTTTTTTCCCATAGACCCCCAGTATAAATATGTATTTTGTATATGATATTTTTGCTTAATGATGAGTTTTGGAGAACCAATTGCCATCGCTAAGTGGGGTAAATGTGTATATATATTATAGCAGCCACTTCTAAACTAGTATGATCTCCCAACTCCGAGGAAAAAATAACTTTTTGGGAAATGAGTTTTGCGATGACTATAGGGACAGATTTGTAAATCACAAATACATTCACATATGGAAAATATTCGTACATTATTGTAATAATTTTATATTTTGTGAAAATTACCTTTTAATTTCTTCAATTGAAAACTTTTTTTTAATACTTCAACATGATATTTGTCTGAAGGTTTGTGATGATGGTATATTATTAGATGTGATATGTTGGACTATTTCCATCATCTATGAGTGAATGTTGAATGTATAAAAAAATTTAAACTTTTTAAATAAAACAACTTTTTCTCCCCTCAGTGATGAAAACTATTATTCATCAAAAAGACAAAATACACAACAGTTAAAAAAAGGTTTGCAAAGAGATGATTGCATGACAAAATGAAATTCAAGTACAGTATGGTGAAGGGGAAGGGAATAGATATGAAATGGGAAGGGGATATGGAAAGGGTGAGTAGTCCAGGCAATGAAGAGTCTTTGATAAAGAGCAATGTTGACAGGCTTGTTTGTCCTGGTGGATTGATAGGAGGATTCATATGTGACATTAACTTTGGAGGAATAGCTATATGTTAAGGCTTTAGAGGTTTCAGGGATGGATGGGTAGACTTCTGAGTTATGATCTTAGATGTAACAGGCTGATTTTTGTCTTTTGTGGATGAATAATTTTAGTTTTTCCCATTGTACATGGAATGGTGTTATGATTGGCCATGTTGTTTTTTTTGTCTTGCTTTTTACCTTTGATAGAGCAAACCACAGCCTGAAAGGGAGGGAGATCCAGGGGGCAAGAAGATGGAGACTTTGAAACAAGTTCTTTGGTGATGAAGTTTTTAATTAAGTTTTGTTGAAATTTGATTTGGATAAAATTTTGGTAATTTTGAAGGTTTTAATTCATGAAGTTTAGGTTTCTGCACATTTTTTCCACTAGGGGCAGTGGCCATCCTTAAACCGTTTGAAAGAATAAAAAGTAATATGAAGAAAACTGTTTTGAGATGTAAAAACTAAATATATTGATGTAAAAGCAAAAAAAAAAAAAAAACACTGGGAAACTAGTTATTAATAGTTTTAGTTGAGTAATGAGAAAAATTGAGTGGAAATTTTAGGCGGTTAGTTACCCCAGAAGAGGGAGTGTCTGAAAAATAAGATTGTTAAAAATGACCTAAATAATTGGAACAACACACAAAAAAACTTTATAAACAAGTTCTGGGTGACAGGGAAATTGGAGTAGAAGAAATATTTAAAAGTCTAAGAGGGAATAAAACCCTTTATGGTTCATGAAACAATTAAACCACCCACCAAACAGAGGGGGGGTGAGGTAGTTAAATGCTGATAAACACAAGGTAGACATAGGGAAATTATGTTTAAAATGCACTAAAACAGATTTAGTGAATGAAAGAGTACATTAGCACCAAAATAAGGCCTCTAAAGGGCCATATATATATAAAATACACCTTTCACTGCTGCAACACCAACTTTTCAGTGCCATTCTGTGCGAGCTGTGAGGAGGATGACTTTCAAGTAAGAGCTTCACCTACAGATTAGTGATTACACAACATTTCAAGTAGTATTATTCTCCACTCTTCTCCAGGTGTTGCTGGCCTATATGCACAGTGACAATATTCCCTTAGAAATTGAAGGCTTAGAAGTTGAAATTGCACTTTTAGATTCTTGAGTGTTGAATTTAAGGCACATGATCTACCAACTGGGCTTTTCTGTCAAAGGCAACATATAGTAGAAATTTAATATATTTATATTTTTTATGAGGAAGGCTAATTAGTTGTTTTTTTAATATTATTATTATTGTTTAATATTTTTCATAAGAGCAAGATTAGTTAGAGGTTTTCATACATTATATATTGCCACACTGGGTTGATTTATAGGATTATTTACCATTGTCATATGAGCAGCTTCCTTGAATTTTCTTCTATGCATTTTTTCCTCTTTATTCAATATCTTTGTATTTGTCCAATTAAACATATGGTCATTAGTACATACATGATCTGCTATGGTAGACATGTCTGTTTTTCTCTTTTAACCATTAGTTTGTGTTCTTTCAATCACTGTTTAACAAGGCAACAGGTCTCACCAATATACTTCCTTCCACATTCACATGGTATTTCATAGATGCAGTTTTTTGTTCTTTACCATTTTACTCATAGAGTATGGAAATAGTCCAACATATTACATCTAACTTCAACATGATGTTTCGTTGTATTTCTCTAGTCTCTTTTCTGTTATGTCTTCACAACAGAAACAATTAATATTGCACTTCTTTAGAATGTTTTTTGGCTCATCTTTATAATGTAAATGGGCTTTACCTATATCACAAAAACCAAAATCAATTTCACCATAGGAAGTCTTGCATTTTTTAATCATTTTACATATCCCATCCAACAAAGGTATGATTTTACAATAGTGGACTTTACAAGGTCATAACAAGCAAATGAAAGAAATTATTGACTGCTTTTATCCTGCCATTGTATTTTTAAATTTGTACAAATATCTTTAAATGTTTTTATGTTGGGTTGAATAGGCTGTCCAAGTTCTCACTCCATACAATAAATTAGTTAAAATAACAGCTTTCTATAAAGTTAATTTGTTTGCAGCAACCATTTCTCTGTTATGAAATAAATACACTGTTTTTGTTTAATTTATCAAAAGCAGTAGCAGAAACAATCCATATTGCATCAATGTTTAAGTCTATCTTTCTACATATAAAATTACCAATATATTTAAATTGTTAATATTCTAAAATTATTATTATCAAAACTAAAAGTTGCTGAGGATTTTCTTCCATTGATGGATGATAAAAGTTTTTTTGAATATAAATTATTAAAACAAAGACTTTATATAGTAAACAAAATAAAGTCATACATCACATGACTTAGTTTGATAAGCTTGTAATTATAAACTAAAATAAAGAATGTGTTATTAGCTCTAACAAGCTTTATCAATAAATGCTACAAAAGAAAGCATTTAAAATCTCTATCTAGAAATTATCTACAGCCCTAGACCAGTTTCTAGCTATTGATGGCTGAAGATTTCTCACCCCCATATAGCTATTTAAGTTGGATAGCTGAGTTTAAAGACATATAGGTGTCTGAAAATTTCATATTTTCTACGTAAAAGTTAACTATCAGATGAGTGCTGGCTTTGAGTTCATATTTTGGATCCAATGTCTGAAATATCCTAGTGCCTCACTGAGATAAGCCAATAGCTAGAAACCTGTCTGAGGCTGGACATAATTTCTAGATATTGATTTTAAATGCTTTCTTTTGCAGCATTTATTGATAAAGCTTGTTAGAGTTATTAGCACACTCTTTATTTTAGTTTAAAGTCTCTTCATATTGGTTTCAAAACATGAATAACATTCTGTAATTTTTTTTTTAATGTGTCAAAGCATTGGCCAGAAAATGAACCCTGGACAACTGCTTATAAGGCAGCTGTGCTAACCACTCGGTCACCAACGTTTGACTAATATTGTGTAATTCATCTTGAAGTGGCAAAAATAAACCAATCATTCTGCTTTTTAAATTTTGTTACTTAATAATATAAATTAGTATTGTGACATATATAATCAGATAAAATAAATATAATAATGAAAATACTTTGTAATAAACTCTACAGTATTTAACATACCAATATAATAAAAAAATTGCTCTGGTCAACTTACAGCAGTGGCATTTAACTGCTAATATTTAAACTAAAAAATCTCATTAAAGTTATACAACACTAAATTTTTCCATGTAAATGACTAACTTACTATAATTTATGCATATTCATACAATTATAGTTATTAAACGATTAATATATATATATATATATGTGTGTGTGTGTGTGTTGGAGAAAAATGGAGAAGAAACAGAAAGAAAGACATATAGATCACTATAAATTAAAAGTATTCTTGATATTAATGTTTGACATCATTAAGTCCTAAAAATAATATTGTATTTCATGTAGGTATTGTATTAATATTATTATTACTATTATTATTATTGGGTGGATGGCAAATGAATATTGTCTTCTGGTGAACTTACGTTTTGATTTATTCATTATATGACTTATCATCTGATTGATTTATTAATATGATATCAAAATACACATCTATTATTGTGCACAATCCAGTTTCTTAATATTCATCTTTTTTATTAACAACTTTTTCAAGTCTTATAAAAATTTTTAAACAGATAGATTCCTCATAATATAACAAATATAGAAAGTTAGATGTTTTTTTTTTATGTATCAGAAAATATTTTAAAATTTATAATCTTTTTACTAAAGAGATAAATATTTCATCTTATATATATAGATGTATTTGATTTCTTGTAGATTAGTTCGTAAAATTACTACAAAATCAATTTTTATTTTTTTATCTTTTATTTTATTTTTTCATTTTCTGAAATTCACATGTCCATACTTCTTATAAATGGAAGCTAATAATATTGATGAAGATGTAAAAAAGAATATTGTTTATCTTTCATTTAGTATAACTTTTTTAATATGGGCTTTCTTAGAAAAAATGCACTTGAAAAAAAAAACATTTAGGTCTAATTTTTTAATGTATTTGTTTTAAAAAATGTGTATTTCTACGAATTATAATTTTGAAAAAATAAAATGTAAAGTAAAAATTACATTTTAAAGTAATGTCAAGTAAAATAAAAGTTGTGAATATTTACTCTTTTTTTAATCATTAAGATAATGAGTGCTTATACTTTAGAATTTTAATAATAGAATAATAAATAATTAATGTTATTATTTTATGAAATAATATATTGTTAATAAATAGTAACTATAATTAAAATTAAAAATTGTCTACTTACTTTTTTTTATGTGTGTGTAAAATTGCATAAAAACAACAAACATATTCTAACATGATAAAAAATAATCCACGTTAAATGAAATTTGAAAATGATATGAGTCAACTATATTGTATACATATACTTCAATTTTGTTGAAAAATTTAAATAAAATTTTAAACATTTTTAAAATGGGGATATTGTTTCGATAATATTAAATATATTATTAGAGATAGCAGGATTTGTATAATCAGATTCACTGTTGTGTTATTATTTATGAATGTTTTGGATAATCTTAACAGATTGCTAAATAAGATTGATACAAGTTGTAGAAGATTTTGATTTAAAAATAAAAATAATCAAAACAGTAAAAAATTTTAATGTAATAAAAAATTATGAATAAGAAATTGTTGATCTGTTTAATGTTTTTTTTATATATAGTTAATCAGACCATTGATGATGGAAACAATAATAAAGAAATTATTGGTTGAGTTAATTTTTAATAGAGGTCAAAAATTATATTTAAGAAAAAAAAAGCCCAAAACAAATAGAAAATGAGAGAAAAAAAAATAAGACATTTGTGATATAAATTTAGAAATGCACATAAATTTGGGAAATTGTGATTACCATAATAGAAATGTTGAAAAAAATATTTGCTAAATTTATTTATTGAGGATATTATGAGAAAAAAATAAAACAACTGAAATTGTACTTTATGGCAAGGGAATTATAAAAGGTGTGTTGGAAAACGCTCTGTAAGTTAAAAGGAAGAGGGATAGAAGGGAGAAATTAACTGAAAATTTTAAAGTGGTAAATACTTTTGAGTATTTAAAGAATAGAGCAAGATTTTGTGTTTGTTTGTGTTAATTGCTTTTTAGAAGATAATTGATACTATAGTATACTTTTTCATCTTCTTTATATCATTTATTGAAAGGCTTTAATAAGAAATGATCGATGCCAGATGATGATGCTTAAAAAATTCCTATCTTGTGCTATCATTTCACATCTATCATTACTCTCTAAAGCTTAAAATAAGTGGCATAAAGAAGCTGAAAAAAATATGCTGCTAAAACAGCAATATGCAAGCTAAAGTCATGCGATAAGTCAGGTGATAGTTTATTGTTTGATGTTATGATAAATTATTAGAATAAATAGTGAATTCTTTAGACATGTGAATTTGAAGGAAAATATGCTGGAAATAATGCTGTCCATATAAAAGTGTTATAAAAAGTCAAGTAAAAGAATTTATAATTTGGAAATATAAGAAAGCTAAGAAAAATTGGATTAAATATTTATCAATTACGAAGAATATACTGAAAAGAATTGTGAAAACTGTGAAAAGAGAAATGTATTAAATTTATCTTATAAATAGAAGAAGTTGTGAGTTTTTAAAAAAATAAAAAGGGAGGGGGTACTCGAAGATCTTTTCTCTTGACAGATTATTGAAACTTGTGACATTTCTAATGTCAGATTAGGTTCATATTCTTTTTTTTTTTATTCTAAACTTATTTTTATAGTTTTTAGTGTTTTATATCTATACACACAAACTTTAATTTTCTACTTATCCTTTTTTTATTATTATTTTAATTAATTTTGACATGATAGTATTTTTTTTTTTCTAATGATTTAATTTTTTATATGAATTGTTTGAAAAAATATTATTTTTTTATTTAAAAAAAATTAATAGTTTTCTTGCTGGTTTTATCACTGCCCAAGCGGTTCCTGTGAGATTTGGGGATTTTTAATAGTAATACATCTCCGTTTCTTTTTGCGTTTTACCCTTTAGATAAAATGTTAGAAAACATTTTTTTTTTTTTTTTAAAGGTCGACCATATATAGTCATTTCTCATCAAGTAGCAATCTCTCCACGAGCCTTGTCAAAGTTAATTAATCAAACATTTGGGAATTATTTTCATTGATGTCTATAGAAATGTATGACCTATCACAAAAATTCGAAGTAAATAATGTATAGCCCAACTGAACTATTAGTGGTAATTGCTCGAGTCTTTAGGATCTTTTAAAGTTTCATTGATTGTAAAAGCACTTTGCAGCCAAAAGACTTTGAAGTTATTTATATAGTTTAAATTATAAAAACTTAATCATATTAATATTGCATGTTGATCGTGTAGTTTTTAAGCTAAATACTGGAGAAATGAAAAATTGTATTATTTGAATTTAGTTTTTGCTTTGTGTGTGTGTGTGCTATAATTGCAATATAAAGAACAATTCGTTTATCTGTTTGTTTCTAAGAAATAATGTATTTAATGCGTAATAAAGAAATAATAAAAAAATATGCACTTGGTTATAAACAAACCTTCAAATAGATGTGCTTGTATAATAAGTACATATATTCGTCTATGCATCCCTTTTTTTTAATCACTAGTATTTACTATATAGAAAAAGTTCGCATAGAGCCCTTGTTAAATTTTTTAAGGGCTTATTCAAGTTATTCAATATGTAAGAAACAGAAAAAAATAAATAATGTCATGTCTTATATACAGTGATAAATAAATATTTGTTCATTAAAAGACAAAATGTGAATATAAACAATCTTTGACTTTCTAGCAAATGTATATATATATATGAATTATTGTTTATCTTTCTGACACATTTTCATTCTCTTAATTTCAATAACTCAATTTGTCTATCATCTATTTCATCATCCACACTCTTCAAATACATAAATAATATATTTATCCAAAGAAGAGGTTATCGTATATGTGAGTGGAAGAAATTTGTCACTTGTTATTGAAATTATAGTAATTAAATATATACATAATTCTCTCATTTCTACACTCCCTCTTTCTTTATACATTTCTTTTACTGAATGTAGAACATTATTATCTTGAAATATATATTTTCCGTGAGTTAAAATATAGTCTAATTTTATTGTATCTTCATTTGGGTGTTTTCATGTTCATTTTTCTTTATAATTTTTCTCAAAGAAAGAATTCCATAATATATATATATATTACAAATTTCACAAAGCTGTATTTTTTTTGTCATGTGTCATAGCATCGGCCGGGAAGCGAATCTGCTAACCCGGGACAACTACTTGTAAGCAGCAGTTCTGACCTCTCGACCACCAACGCTTGACGAAAAGCTGTATTTTCTTTTCATTTCTGTCATAAAAACAACTAGTTTTTCCTTCTTGAAGTTAGAATAAGCATATTCACTTAAGAGTGGCTAAAGATGGTATTATTTATATATATTATTTTTTCAAAGTGAACTATGAACTTTGTTATTAAATTGAGATGATTACATAATGTATATATACAGACTATTTCTTATATATATACTCTGTAGAACACAGCCTACAGATAAGATCAGTAATAGAATAGTACGAAATGAGTTTCAAATAAGAAAGCTATTTGTAAAAAAAAAAAACAGTAAGCAATTTCTAAACAGGAGAATTTCCTGATGCTTTGTAAAAAAAAAAAAAGTAATGTGGTTGTTCAAATATTAATAACGGGACCTATATAAACAGTCTTTACTTCAAATAACTAAAAAAAAGACAGAAATATGATAATGAAGATTAATTTATTATAAATATACTGAATAACATCCACACTATTAAGCATTCTTTTTAAAACATATGAATTAAGATATATTAAAAGACAAATGACTCCAAGATACATTTTCTGCTGAACAGCACTCATCAATTGACCCAGGACACCATATCTTCCATATAACTCTATCATATATTTAGTATTTATCAATATTAAATAGTTACATTTTGATTTACATATTTGACACCTGTAAATAAAAATGTAATATTATTATATAAAAGAAACTAAGAAAAAAGAATATTTATAAATAAAATTAAGAATTTAGAGGGATTAACTTGAATATATATATATATATATATATATATATAATAAATTATTATATGCAGTGTTTTGATTCATCAAAGTATTTAATGGCAGTTTAGGAGGGTTAAGGAATTAACCAAAAATACTTCTGTGGATTGAAAAACTGTATATAATAGTTAATTATCATTATGTTTATTTTTATATTGTTATTATAATAGTTTTTAATTAACAGACATTTTATTTGTATTATGTATATATATTAAATACTTCCTAATGCTATACTAGTAATTATAAATAAAATAGAAATGTATATAATATTTCAATACTAGCCAAAAAAAATACTCAAATTTTTCCATAACCTCATGGTGTCATCTATTAACAAATAGACATTTTCAAGTGAAATTCAATTAAAGATACAACATATATATATATTGAACCGGATTGACATCCGATTCAAAGGTTTTACTGCCAAAATTAAAAGTTTTTAATTTCGTTAACTTTCTAAAGTTAAAGAAGAAAAAAAGATTTTAATTATTAAAAAGAGTACCTGTAATAAAACACCTACTCATTTATAGGGTTTTAATGTTTATAAAATTGTTTTAAAATAGCTTTCTTATACCGCTTGTTTTTACTTTAAATCAATTTGATTAAAAAAACAGGCAAGCTTGCTAACTACATTCCTGTCGCTTTTATATTAATTATTTTAATGAATTCATTCCAAAAGCGGAGATTTAATTGTGTTTTTGTTTCAATAATCCCTGGGTAGAATTCTTAGATTAGATTGAGCTGAAGATTAATATTTGCCCTGCCTTAGGCATAAAATTCAACAACAAGGAAAGTGTTTCATGGGAAATGGAGCGAAGTATAAATAGCCCTGAAAATTTGGAGAGTTAATTATTAATTATTCTTAACTAGACAAGCTGTTTCTCAAGTGAAAGTTTATATCAGTTTGGACATTTAAATTCTTCAAGAAAATTCGCTGTTGTTAAATCCTTTTGCTTGCAACAAGATGACAAATACTATATGTGTTGTCACCACCAGAATGGCTTGCTAACTTAACAAAGGACAGACCCCTAACTTCCAAATTTGCTCCAGTAATGCCTTAAACATCTAGAAGGAGCCGGAACATCTTTACCTCTACCTTGCCACTGTCTAAGGACCTGAAAATGGACTAAAATAAAAGTGTGCACTCTACGCGAACTGTGTTTTACTGAAAGGTAACTATTTGCTTTTATTCTTCCCAGGGTAAAATTTTTTTCCATTAAATCTCCACTCAATCTAATTATAAATCTGAATTTCATAAGAAATATTTAGTCTCCTATATAATATTTGCTGTGTTTCCTTGTATTTTGTAGTGTGTCTTGGAATCTTAGTTTTAAGATTCCAAGTTTGCTTTCAATTTTTGTTTATTGGAGAGTGACAAATGAGTTTTATATTTTTATGCCTCACTTTTTATAAATGCTTTAGCAGTCATGTATATTTTAAATGCTTACCTGTAATTATTTTATTATTCAATAATTAATTTTACACACTGTGTTTGCCCTTTTGCAAACCTCCAAAAATCTTTTGGCTGGCAACTTTATTGTCTAATTCTCCACAGGTGGGATTTCATTTTTTATATCTCAGTAAGTAATATTATTTTTATTTTTATAATAAATTGAAAGATTTCACGCTGTATGTTTATAACTTGATTTCAGTTAATTAAGTGTGATGATATTTAAGATTCACGCTTTCAAATATAAGTACTTTGGACTGGCTTGGATATATATTGAGATAAGTAAAGAAAAGAGTGGAACTGCTCTTTTCTTATTAAAATTCTCTGTCCCAGTGCTTAAGATTTGATTGGCTGGTTGTAGTCATAAGCGCTTGAGAGATTTGCACTCTCTCATTTATTTCAATATCTCAGTAAGCGGAAACTAGAATTGTTTTTGCTTTGTAATTTTATAAGTTGTCAGCAGGAAAATAATATTTATTCCTTTTTAAATTACAGGTGAGAGAGACCTTCATTCTGCTAATGTATTTAAAACTTTTAATATTTTCATACTCATGTGCACTCTCCGATAGATTTATTTTTGTATTTATTATATGTGCTTTAAAGTTATCAGAGCGTGTACTCAGAATTTGTTAGTAATTCATTTTTTTTAATTTCTGGGGCAGACATAACTGGTTTTCCAATGATTTACTTGTCTCCTATTGAGACCTTTAATTATTATTAGTTTTTGCAAATCGTTTGGTTGGGATCACCAGTTTCAATTGTTTTCTTTTCGTTTCAATCATATTTTTCGGTTGTTCTTGAGTTGGGTGAACCGCCTTTATTTTAAATGTAATAATAGGTGCAGCTTCTACCGACATAATGACATTCGGGGTCCAACACATTTTCAGGTCTCGGAAAGCTTGTTGGCGCTTGTTTTGTTGATTTATTTCAAGAACGTATTGTTTAAGTATCTGAAAGTGAAAACCGATGTTTAGGCGAATCTTCTGCTGAATAAAATTTACTTCCTCCCTTTAAAATTCATTATTGAAAGATCAGTTGGTCTGCCATAGCTCTGCATTTTGTCTTTCTGGTACACGCCTGAATTAACCCTATTTATTGTGACATAAATTTATATTTTATAATTTATTTTCTCTTAATAAAATTTTAGAATTTGTTTAAACTTGATTTGGCCGATGTTTGTCTTTGTGCTTTTTGTCTCAATTGTCTAAACAATTTTAAGATCTCTTGTTTCTCCCTAAGTCTAGTCGGCGCAAACCATCATCATCATCTATTCTGATCACACTAAATAAATTTTCCAGACACGTAGTGGTCTGGTGGCGCCCTCTGTGTCAGAATAGATTGAGTGTCCGGTATAATATATATATAACAAAATAGTCTTCCCATCATTCTTGTCAAAAATGAACTTCCTTTATCATTAAATGATGTATGTCTTTATGAGAGTATCAGATTTAAAAAAAATTATCATCAAGGTTTCTTTTACTCTTTTTTTCAATTCACTTTTTCCATAAAAGATAATCTTTGCATTGTCAAATAATATTTTATGACCTGTATTCATTTCATTCATATACAATGCTGAGTTATGATATCTACTTTTAATTATACTCTTATGAATGTTAACTTTTTCATTAAGACTTAATTTACCTTGACCTATGTAAATTTTATGACAACTTCAAGGAGTCTTATAAAGTAATCCAAATATAGGTTTGCAATCAATTGTCTGTTTTGAACTATGTTGTAGTGAATTTAGATTCAGGCCTTTCTTCCAAGCCACTTTCATATCCAATAAAAATCTATTCTTATAAATCAATTCACTAATTGATGACCTATATGACAAAGAAATACACTCCTTTCTCAATAACAATTAAATCTTATTTATTAACAGATTTATAAATATTTTCATTAAATATAATATTCCTAATAAATTCATGATTATATCCTAACTCAATATAGTCAGAAACAAATTGACTCCTCTGAATATAACTATTATTTTCAAAATTATTAATCTTTCTATTCCTATAACAAAAATTCAATAATGAAAGTTTTTTATGAGTAAAAGGTCTTATCATATTTCTTAAATTTTCTGCTTTAATGAAATGACTACAATATAAAACATTATCAACTTTATCAACACTTAAATCTAAAAAATTTAATTTAACAAATTCAAATGTATCCCTATCAATAACAAATTTAAAACTAAAATCAAGAACATTCAATCTATATAACAGACAGCAACATATGTAACAAATAATTTTAAAGAAACAGAAAAAATATTAATAGCACTATTCTCTTAAAAATCAATATAGTTAGAACACATTAAAGGAGAAATAACCAATAACCCATCCCTCTATTAATTTTATAAAATACATTATTACACACAAAATATATAGAATCCTCTAGTAACAATAGCAAATCACAAATAACTTTAGTTTTATCTGTAAAAAATATTTAAAAATTTTTTAAATGTTAAGAAATACATTAATAATGTTTTTATATATTTTCAATACTTAAACTATTAAAAAGACAATCATTTTCTAAAACAAATTCATTAATTGTATCATATGCTTCAAAAGAAAAAGGTACGAAAAATTCATCTAAATTTATATAATTTTTAAAAAAACATTATAAGAAATTTTGAAATTTTATCAACAATTTCCTCTGTAAAATTAGAAATACATTTTAAAGAAACATTATCTTAATGAGCAATGAGGATTGCCAATTCCTCTACAAGCTTTATGATAAATGCTTAGCCAGAGCCAGCACTTAAAATATCTCTGTCAGGAACCCCTCCCCAAACCCCTGACCATGGTTTCATGCTTTGACACTCCTCAGAGAGGTGTCAGGGTAGGTTCAGACACTAGATCTAAAAATACCAACCCAAAGCCAAGCACTTATCTAAAAGTTATTATTGAGTGGAAAATCTGAAATTTTCAGACATCTACATGTCTTCAAACCCAGCTACTCAACTCAAATAGCTATATGGGTCTGATAGATCTTCAGCCATACCATATATTAGTAGTCTTAGCAATATAAAATTGCATAAGACTTATGACAGAGACTATAAATAATCAAAATAAGAGTCATATATCACATGACCCTATCTTTTAAGCTTGGCTTTGGGTTGGTATTTTTAGATCTAGTGTCTGAACCTATCCTGATACCTCTCTGAGGAGTGCCAAAGCACGAAACCATGGTCAGGGGTTTGGGGAGGGGTTCCTGACAGAGATATTTTAAGTGCTGGCTCTGGCTAAGCATTTATCATAAAGCTTGTAGAAGAATTGGCAATCCTCATTGTTTATAACTTACAAGCTTAAGAGATAGCATCATGTGATATATGACTCTTATTTTGACTACTGTCTTAATGAGATTTCAAATTGAAGAAAGGCTTAAGAGCCAAAAAAAGCATTAGGATAACAATTTAAATAAGTAGATATATTTAAAAAAATTATTTACCATAATTTTCATTATTTCAATTAACTTAAATTTTATTTTCTTACCAGGATCAGAATTTAAAATAGAATACTTTCCATTATTATATTCCAAAGAAACCTTATTTTTAAAAGTACTATTATTTAACAATGCAAACGGCAACCTTTGTTTTATTTTAAAAGAGCAACATCATTGATCTTCAATGTTTTTTTTTAAGAAAACCCATTTTTTCCACTTTCAAGTAACTGCAAACTCAAAATCACCTGAAGAGACTTTTTTATCTAGAATATTTCTACAACATTCAATAGCAGAAATAAAATCAATTATTGCATTCCTATTGCTAAAAAAAAATAAAGGAGAGGCCTTTAGTTAAAATTGCTTAATCAAAACTATTTTAAATAAAATTAGAACAGATGAAACTTTAGGTCTTCTATTACAATACCCTATAATTAAATTTTTTTTATTAACAATCTTTTGTATTTCCAATTTTTTTTAATAACAAATTAAGCCTATTAATGTTATTTTTTTATTGTAAACCAAGTGACTTTTTAATTTAAACTACCTTACTTACATATGAATTTAAAATAGAATAATTGTAATTATTTTTAAAATCTAAATTCCTTTAAATTTTTAAAATCTATCAATTAAATTAGATAAACTAAAAAACACCAAATATTCACTAATAAATCTATTTAAATTCCATAATTTAAACCTTACAACAAAATCATATTTGGGAAAGATGGCCAATTTGTTGTCTAACCTAATATTACAGGATTGGGAAAAATATTATAAAGTTTAAAATTCTTTAAAAAATTTACTTGAGCCTTTAAAGACTATTTTATTAAACATATTAAGCAGTTTTTTAATTGCTATTAAAGGATTCTATGTACTTTATGTTTAGAGATTTTTTTTTATAACATTAAAGACGGATGAGTTATTGGTTTTATTTATTTTTTAATGTGCTATATTGATTTTTTTTTAGAGAATAGTGATATTAATACTTTTTTTTAATCATTTGTTAGGCATATTGATGATTATTTGTTTGTTATGCAGGAAGATAAACTGAAGGATTTTTTTGCTAGATTAAATACTTTTGATTCTAATATTAATTTACTATTGAAGAGAGGGGGTGCATTTGAATTTGTTAAATTAAAATTTTTAGATTTAATTTTGATGAAGTTGATAATATTTTATTTTGTAGACATTTCATTAAAACAAAAAAATTAAGAGATATAAAACCGGATAAGACCAGACTTTTATCAACGTTTTACTCATAAAATACTTTTTTCATTGAAATTTTGTTATAGCAATAGAAGGCTTAATATTTTTTTTTAAATAATAGTTATATTCAGAGGAGTCAATTTGCTTCTGACTATATTTTATTAGGATATAGTCATAAATTTAATAGGATATTATATTCAATAAAAAAATATCTATACTCTGTTTACTATAAAGATTTAATTGTTAATGATAATAAAGAGTATTTTTTGTCATATAAGTCATCAATTAGTAAATTGTTTTATAAGAATAGTTTTATTGGGTGATACGAAAGTGGCTGGAAGAAAGTCTGAATTTAAATTTATTACTAAATAGCTCAAAACAGTCAAGTGATTGTAAATCTATTCTTGTGTCACTTTATAAGATTCCTTGAAGTTGTCATAAAATTTATATATATCAGAATAAATTAAGTCTTAATGAAAGAGTTAAAATTCATAAGAATACAGTTAAAAATATATATCACAACTCTGTTTTTTATATTCATGAACTAATACAAGTCATAAAATATTATTTGACAATGTAGAGGTTATCTTTTATGGAAAAAGTAAATTAAAAAGAAGAGTAAAACAAGCTTTGATGATTAAATTTTATGAATCTGAGGCCATCAACCTCATGAAAATATCCTTTGATGTTAAAGAAAGTTGTTTTTTGAAGTGAATGATGGGAAGGCTATTTTGATTTGTTTATATATATCATATGTTTAGTTTATTTTCACTTGAAAAGGTCTATTTATTAATAGATGAAACCATGGTTGTGGATGAATTTAGATAATTTTTTTTTGTTTTTTTTTTGTTGTTAGTATTGTAATGTTATATGAATTTCTATTATATATGTATATATACATGTGAATAAAGGTAAAACGACTATATTTTCTGTGGTGAAAGGAATTGAGATCACTAATTAAGTCTTAACTTAGCACTTGAAAATAAATTTAGGCCTTGAGAATTTTTATTATAAGATATATTGGATTGAAATATAAAATCTGATTTTAAGAAAATAACTGATGATATTGAATGATTAAAGTTCCGAAATTTATATAATATTTAAGCATTAAAATAACATTATAATTTAATTAAGGTCTGATGATGATAATGTTTTATCTATTTTTTTTACACTGTAATTTTTTATGATTTATAATTAATATTACACCCACAAGGATTGAACTCAATTCGTAAAAAAAGCATAAAGAAGGGAGAAAAGAAATTCCCCATAATTTCAGAATATATATATATATATATTAATAAATGGTAAAAAAAACATAGATTCATTTTCTCAATACATATATAAAGACAAGTTGATTTTATTAAAATGAAATACAGATTTTTAAATAGATTTTTACTTCAATTAATTTAAGAAATTATTAATTTTCGTTGAAAATTAAGTTTAAGCTGAAATAAACTACATCTGATATATATATATGAGTGGGTTCATGATTGCAGCATCTTGTCAAAGGAAATTATATACTATCAGAACTTGATGTTCTGTAAAAGTTGCGATCCAATGGAATAATAAATGAAACATAGAGTATAACAATTGTGCTCTCATAACATAATCTAGCCAGATGACAAATAGAACATTATATAATCATATTATTGTACAATTTATTCATTTATTTATTCTTTATTAGTATGTAATCACTATTTATTGTTAATAAAATTTTTATTGAAATGAAATGAACATTAATAAATAGATTTTGCAAAATAATAATAATAAATTATAATATAATATTAGTATTTTAAAATATTTTTAATAATCTCCATATCACTTATTATAAGCACATGGAAAGTTTTAGAAAGCAGTGGCTGATTTTAAATTATATTTTATTTTAAAAACAGGAAATTCTCAGTAAGATATATATATATGTATTTAAAAATATAAATATTTATTAATAATTATTATTTATATAGAATATTCCAAAGATTTGTATCAAAGAAATAATTTAAAAAAAAAAAAGAATTTGATTGTTGTAATACTAATCTGGTAGAACAATCGGAAGTGAGTCTGTTTAATTACTTCTTAAAACGTTCACTTAATCACATTGTTTCTGGAACGCTTACAACTTAAAAAATCTTTTAATTCATAAGTTGTTGTTTTAAAATATTAGATTATATTATTGAGTGCTTTACTAATACATTTCTTCATTGGCATTAAAATATATCATTACTTTATTATAAAACACATGTTTATTAGTTTATTATAGGAAATACTCATTTTAGAACAAAGGGTTCTCCAAAACTCTTCATATCAGAACACTAAAGGAGAATGTATGTTCCAATTGCTAAACATTGAATTTGTAGTGACTTAGAAATATATGCTGGCAAGTATTGAATTCAGCTGTCATCAAGATGCTAATTATATACTGATCATCTAATATAAGAATTAACCTGAGAATATTCAATAAACAGGATTAGCTATTAGTATTTCTTGCTGCTTTATGAGATGCAATATTATATCAGTAATGGCTAGGTACTATTTCTGAAAGAAACAATTTTTGGTTTTATTTATTTATTTTGTTTATTTATGCTATTTTCATCTTCACTTCTTTTAATTTCTCTCTTCATTCTATTAGAGTAAAAGTCTGGTCTCTCAAGACTCTTTTAATTTTAAAAAATGTCTATAGATCCTAATGTGTCCTTTGAAATCTTTTAGAGTGAACATACATTAGCACCTACCAATTTTTTAAGTGTCATTTGCAATTGATCATATTTTAAGTATTTTATTTTACAAATACAAACAGAATAGAAATGACTGAGTTAAGATTTTGTTGATTATGACATTAGAGAATTACAAAGCACTTTAAATATAATTTTTGTTAGAAAAATGGAAGCAATATGTAGGAATCACAATGAAATTTATATGTTGCTGTTATCAATTTAGTGAAGACATTCAATTCAATTATTAAGATTATGGAAATCTTTAAATATAGCTAGTTATTCAATGCCATTCATATTCATTTCAAGTTACAATTTGATTATATTAAAGATAATACTAATTCTGCTTCATACATGAAAAATATATTGAAAATTAATAATCATCTTTTGACAACAGTCTATAGAATTATAAATGAATTAAAGTTATAGGAAATATTTTCAATATTTTTTCATTGAATAAAACAGTATTAATATTATCTTTAATTTATTACATTTCAGTGACAGAATTGTGTGTGAGAAAAAAACATTATTACTACTGAAAGAAAAAAGCTGAAGTATTGGATATGAAAACTAATATTAAACAGATAATTGTACTATCTCCAATTTTATCTTCCTAATTCATTTCTATAATAGTTTTTCTTCTTTCTCTCTTTTTTCTGTTTTTTTTTTTTTTAAATTAGAGTTTTAATGTCCATACTTGTTTACGAGTGGCTATTATTATTATTATTATTATTATTATTATTATTATTATTATTATTATTATTATTATTATTATTATTATTATTATTATTATTATTATTATTATTATTATTATTATTATTATTATTATTATTATTATTATTATTATTAATTATTATTATTATTATTATTATTATTATTATTGTTGTTGTTATTGTGATTATTATTATAACCAAGAAGCTTTTTTTTTGAAACAGCTTGAAGGCAGTTTTATGAAATATGTTGTGATATAGGATTAGTAAATTTTCAATTTGAGATGATTAAAAACAAAAGGGAGTATAGTTTGGTGGCTGTTTTATTTACAATGTGCTGATTATTGAGCTTTTTTTATAGAATGGTTTGCAAAATTTTCTTAATAATTAGGCTTCTCCAGATAAAAAATTTGGTTTAGTTATTAAACTTCAAAACTCTCAAATGATTTATCATTCATTCAATGAAGAAAAGTCTTCAGTTATGCTTATCTTGAATAAATATTAGCTTGGGAATGTGAATTATTTAAACAATCTTAATAGTTTTTATTTAGGTACATTGGTGAATTTGGATATTGGGTTATTGGGGTGCAATTCATATCCTAGTGTGCTCTTATTATTCTTAACAAGTAAAATGATAAAACATTACCATCAAATTAATTGCAAAGTAATAAAATGTGGTCCCTAATTATGTAGTATAAAAGCAAGCCCAGCTTCATGATATTATAAATATATAGTGGAAGATTATAAAACCAATGTTTATATTGCTGAATAAAATCATATCTTAACTTACAAATATAAAGATTTTTTTTTTTTGAATGGGAATGTGAAATAAATGCAGAGCAATAATTATTTTTCAAAAAAAATGTCATTTTATTAGGTAAGACAGACTAGTTTGTGTTATTTTGATTATTTTATTAAAAATATATTGTTGAGAATAGAAGGCAAGTTGCAGTAAAAGGACTGCAATTTTTCAGAAATAAAAGTTTGATGCAGAAGAGTTTAGAAGACAGCATCTTAAGAGACCTGAAAACAAATATGTACTATGGCCACATATGTGAATGTATTTTATTTTCACATATTTATTTGTATATTCATGTTAAGTTTTTCTTTAAATCTTTTTTTTCTCTCTTTTTTCCAGAGTTATGATGGCTATGCTCAATTATAACTTAAATATTTATTTAACAAAGTGTAATGAATTATTTATTTATATTGCACTATATTTTTAAACTGTAATAATAATTAGGGATCACTCCCCTACACATGCACGGGAGAATATTCATTAAATGTTTAAATCTATCCAGTGAATGTGTAGTGGACTTATCCCTAATTATTATTAACAAAGTGTAATAAAAGCATTATCAAGATATACATATTTATCATGCATGAGAGTGATAAATACTTTTAAAAAAATTACAGTATTGTTATAACTTGAAACCTATAAATAAATATTAAGTAATCAAGCATATAATCCTTCAATAAATTGTAAAAGAAAAGATTACTGAACCAGGAAAATAATTCTCTTTTAACAATAAATCTGTTAGTTTATATTATAATAATCATATGAAAGTCACTTGGTGTTCAAACATCCAAATATCAGGTTGAGTACAGCCTTGCTATTCAGAATGGCTAACAGATAATTATAAACTCAACTCATGAACTTTTATCATTATTAGCACTTCCCTAAACTATATAATATATTAATTATGTTCACAATATCTTGGTATCTTATTTGGCAAATGTATATTATTTTCATTGATAATATTTTATATAACAATCTTTCAATCAGTAATCAAAAGATTCAAATGACATCCATGATTCATAATGAAATGACAGTTATGTTATAGGTGAATTGACCTTTTAATAATTTTGTCTTGAAATACAAATCCATTATTTTAAAAGACAAAAAATTAAATAAGCAATAAATATAAGATAATTAAATATTTCCAAATCATTAATAATAGACACTTACTTAATTAAAAAACAAAAAAAACATTACTTTTCAAATGGACAGGAGAAATAACAAAGCAGGCAATAATTTGAATCCCAACAAAAAACAGCTATGTGGTCACTAACAAAGCATATTGTGAATTCAAGAAATTTGTGAGAAAAATAATGAAATGGCATAAAAGAAAGGATTTGAATCATAGGACAATATCACATTTTAAACTTAAGTATATACTGATATTTATTTTAGTATATTTTTTTGTGAAACAGTTTTAAAATTTCAGTAATAATGAACTTATGATTTTTCCCTACAATTATTGACAATTTAAAATAAACAGTATAAAATGAAATATACTTGTAAAGATACTGACTCTTCAGTTGAATTTTGACCAAATAAATTTCTTTAGTTAGGTCAAGCACAATATATTAAAAGTAATGGAGACTTAATGTATTTCAAATTTATTAAATTTAGTCTACATCTAGTATAGGGAATTTGAACTCAGACTTTCAAGCACCTTTCAACTATTGACACTATTTCATATCACTGATACACATGATCCACACACATGTAGAAAATATCAATAATCACCAATATTGACAACAATATTGGCATCAGCATAGGATTTGGGCTTTCCATCATCTGATTTTCAATGGTGTGGATGGCTGAAGAGTTGAAAGTTGAAGTAGATTGAAGCCTTTGCATTAAAGTATGAAGATTTACTATCTTAATATAAACTGAGCACTGATTATATATATATGTGTGAGAGATGATAACCTGGAACAATTGATGAGTGCTGGTTCAGCATGAAATATGTATATTGGTGATTATTGATCTTTTCTACATGTGTGTGATTATGTGTAACAGTGATATGAGATAGTGTGGATAGTTGAAATGTGCTTGAAAGTCTGAGTTCAAATTCCCTATATTTACAATTATGCTCCAGGTACATGAAGAGTGCCTGTATTTCAAATATTACACATTAAGCCTGCATCCTGCCCATTTCTCTTCTATGTATTTAAATGTATATGGTCCTGTACATGAGGGGTCAGAGTGACTTGAGGTCTACATGGGCATGGCAACAATATTGGCAACAGCATGGGATTTGGGCTTTTCATCATCAGATTTTCAATGATATGGATGGATGAAGAGTTGGATGTTGAAGTAGATTGAAGTCTGACCATTAAAGTATGAAGATTTGCTATCTTAATATAAACTGTGCATTGATTATATATGTGCGTGTGAGATGGTAATCCGGACCAACTGATGAGAACTGGTTCAGCACGAAATACGTATACTGGTGATTATTGATCTTTCCTGCATGTGTGTGATCATGTGTATCAGTGGTATGAAATAGTGTAAATAGTTTAAAGGTGCTTGAAAGTCTGAGTTCAAATCCCCTATATTTACAATTAGGTTCCAGGTATATGAAGAGTGCCTGTATTTCAATATTCTACATTTAATATTAAACCAAATGCAATGGTTTTGGTATTCATAAGAAATAATTAATAATTATTACATATACAATAAAAATTTGATAGTGTGAATAAATACTTGCTTAAAAAATTATTTATAAAAATAAATTTGTACAATATATATATATGTACTCAAAATAGCCAATACAGCTAGCCGTATAAAAGCGAATGTATATCTAATTATTTTTGGATAGAGATTAAAACAAAGATGTAAACTGTTCAAACACTGACCACCTGGCAACGGGGAAATTTGATGATTTAGGCTTTCTTTTTTTTTTTTGTTATACCTCTATGATGCTGTTGAAGAAAGCATTATCTTTAACTGGAATATTAAAAATTGTTTTGCCTTTTGTTGTATATGTTTTATATTAAAGCTAGTATTCATTTTAGAATCAATTTATTATAATAATTATTAATTACATCAGCACTACGTTATATTTAGCTTAAGACATGTGATTAGTGTTTAGGCCAGTGTGATTATATTATATATAACTATGTATTGATATTATATATAATATGTTATTATAAATTGCATTATATCTATAATTTTAAATTAAAAATTTTAAATATATAGAAAGTAAAGAAATAAACTAGTTTGCTACTTTTATTGCATTTTATTTTATTATTTTATTTTGATTTCATTTCTATATATTGTATATATAAGTAATTTGTTATATTATTGACGGTATATGCATTCGTATATACGTACATACACGCATGCACATATTTTTTAACATTTTATTTTAGATTTTTTTTTTACTCCACGTTTTAAAATAAAGACAAAAAATACTGTACAGCGTAACAAAAAAGAATTTTAATTAGCTGCGATTTATCTGTTTACTTTATTATTGAGAAAAACAGATGATGTGATGACAAAAAGAAATAGGAGATGGTCTAAAAAAGAAAAAAAACTGAGAGAAAATATATTAATAATGGATATTTTTTTATGAGAAAAACATCTAAAAGATAAACTTAATGACAATTAGAATATATAAATTATGCTAATGAACAATGGAGTTATAATGGCTCATTTCTCACTCATTAATTAATTTGTTGCTTTATTATTATTTTCTATCTTAGTTGAAAGAAGAAAAAAAATATTTTCATTAATTTTTTTACTTTTAATTAAAATCATCTAAAGATTTTTATGTTTTATTAAAAAAAAATACTGTTAGTTTTATTAAAATTTCAAATGTAAATTTGGATTTTAAGAAAAAAAATCTATTTAATTAAAATATGTAGCGAAATATGCATTTAAAAAGTATGGATTTATTTATTATCTTCATTGTTCTTACAACCATTCGAAGTTTTACTTCATCGATATCATTATTATTGGAACTAATAAATTGTAATATATATATATACATTTATAAAAGACTCATTAGAGTTTTAAATATAGCTCTAAATATTAATAACTGCTGTATAAAAAAAATTGTGATCGTATGTTTAAACCCGCAAGTTTAATTGAACTCACTATTTCATTCAAAAATCAAACAGTTTTTTATCCACTTACCTAGCCGAGAATCCAAACAGTAATCTTTAGCTGTTAAATTCATCAGACTATTGTTGTACTAAACAATTCCCTAAATATTGCGATGTTAGAATAGAATGTGTTTAGTGAAATTGCAACCTCTGACAATAATTAAATCTCTTTATTGATTATTATATCTTCTTAAATATTTATTCAATGTACTTTTCGGCAGAAAATTTAACTTAATATGGCTTTGTATAAATACAAATATCAAAAAAATTTTATAGTAAGTATATAAAAAATATTTATTTTTTATACACTAGATATTTAAAATTATTGAGGTTTCATTTTTTTGCTGAAAAATTTTAGAAACAGATTAGAACAACCTTGTAAAATTAATAATAAATTGTAAATTGTTAAGTTTATTAATGTGTTTTTTATGTATTTCCATGTCTTTATATGGATTCAATATAAAAATCACCAGTTTGGTCAGCATGTAATCTCTGGTCAACAGTTCTGGAATAGCAAAAAATAATGAAGTTATATAGATATGTAATAGTTTAAATAATAATAATAATAATAATAATAATAATAATAATAATAATAATAATAATAATAATAATAATAATAATAATAATAATAATAATAATAATAATAATAATAATAATAATAATAATAATAATAATAATAATAATAATAATAATAATAATAATAATAATAATAATAATAATAATAATAATAATAATAATAATAATAATAATAATAATAATATATACAATATATATAAATGAAGCAGAAGTACTTTAAATTATGTTGTAATCATTATCAATTGAAGTTATGAAAATAAAATAAAAAAGGAGCTATCACATAATTTTTCAAAAACTGTGTATATGATATTACTGCATTGTCTATTTATTATACCATCCTTAAAATGGTTTATAAAAATTACCTTTTTAATTTTTCTCTGGGGATGTCTTTCTTCATTTAATGTTCTTGTGTGATCTGGATTAAAAGTAAATTTAAAATTGCAAGATTTTTTATGGTCAAAGAAAACATGCAAAATTAGTTTGTTATATAAACTCCAATAAATATATGCAATAAAAATTACATTTTGTATTTATTACATAAATAATATTTCTTATGTAGACAATAGCAAGTCCAATCCAGTTAAAATCATGTGATGTTTAATGGTATAATAGTATTGTTAATTACACATGAATAAACCAAGATAATCTCTTATATTTATTGCCCATGAACATCTTCATTATATATATATATATATATTGTACCAGTCGGATTTGTATGTTCATATAACAAGATCTAGAATCTGAGCAAAAGTACCCTGAATTCAATCATGCTCAATATAAACAGGTCTGGAGCACTCATGAACTCTACCCTGTTTGCCCATCTTTCAGACCTATCAACTTATGAGCAATAATCCTGATGATAGCCAATTCATTTTAATATTTCCTGGCCAGAAACAAAGCAGAGAAACAAGAAGATTCTAATTGAACATTGACATTATGGCAAAAACATTGATACATTCATGCTTATATACCCTATATGTACATGATCACGAGATCTTACAACTAACAATATTTGTTTTATAAAATAAATAAAAAAAATCTTATGAATTAATTATTGGAATATCAATCTCAATAAAAGGCAATGATTCAAAACAATTGATTGAACTTAAAATATAATTTAATAACAATAATTATACATCCATTACAATTCACTTCTTTACATACTGATTCCCAGTGCTTTATTATGAGCCACATGTTGCACTCTATTTTATTGGGTATATTACTTTGCTGGAGTTAATTTATATGCCAATAATGATGTACTTATAAGGAAGGGTAGACAATGATCTTAGCACTGTTATGTAAAGATACCCACAGGTACATAATATAATTAGTGCTCTTATATAAAGGTACATACAAGGTAGACAATATTATTAGTGCTGGTATATAAATGTACACACATGTAGACAAGATTATTAGTGCTGTTATATAAAGGTACATACAATAGTATTGGCACAGTTATATACAGGTACACACAACATCAGATAACTCACCATTAATATTTTTTAATGGCAACACTTGATTATTTTTAAATATTGAGTACATTTTATTTTATTAATTATTGAGTGAACTGTATTTTAGCTTCATACATTTTACTAAGAGCCAAATAATTCATAATGTTTTACATATATAAAAGAAATAATAACTTATGTGGGAAGTGTTTATTAGAAATGTAGGTATGATAATGTCGATGAGTGATGCACGAAAGAAAACGAAATCAATTATAAAGAGGGAATGAATTCAGTTATGATTGTAACATTATGTCTTATAGATATTCATAGGTTTTATACTTAAATAGAAAATGATAATAATGATACCAGCATAATAGCAATCCATAATTTTGATCCATCTTTATAGATCCAATGAAGTGCTTCATCACATAAAAAATATAATAATGAAAAACCAATTTTATTTCCACACCTATAGCAGAATTGGCTTCTTTGAAGAAGAACCTGAATGAAGATGATTTGGACCTGTTGTCCCAGTGTCATCCCATGCAGAGCTAGCACTACACAAGCCAAACAGTCCTAGGGTCAGCTTGTATCCTTGTTCTTCGAACTACATGTGAAGAGATGGTGGACTCAGATTTCTAATGCACCCACATGACAAAGCAAGATGTTAAAATATGAATAATAAAGCCTATGCAGGAAATGCTTATACTAACAGTCATTATCGACTTTATGAAATTACAAGCTATAATATTCAAAACGATCATGTGTAATGATATGACCGAGTTACTGAACAGTGAAAAAAAAGTTTTGATTTAAATAATCTAAAATCTAAATTAAATTAGCTAAGACCCTCTTTTAATATTTATTAATACATATAATTCCCCCACATGTTAAATCAGAGGTATGCTTTAACGTATTTAAATTGACATTTGTAAACTCTATATTTGTGATAATATAAATACATTTTAAAAATTACATACAATCAATGAGCGGTGGTCATCGAAATTAAAAGAAGGTAAAAAATTGTAATTAAATAACTAATGAACCTCCATTTTTAGAAATTTAAATAGCACTAATAATTTATAGTAATGGTAATATAAATTACATTTGTAATACTATTTACATGAAAGAGTGGATTCTATTTCCATCCTGTCATTGACATATAGTTAGGAGATATATTCAAACATCTTCCCAACCTGACAAGTACTTGTGATTTTAATATTATTAATTAGTTAGTACTCCCATTTAATAACAGGTTCTAAAATAAGTGTACTTGTGAGGTTGGGGTTATTATTGGCACTTTAGTTTTAAGATAATACACAAAATATACATATAATATTAAATGATAAAAAGGTAGTTACTCCACCAAAGTAGAAAAATAATATTAGATTATGAGGCATAATAAAGAAATTATTTTGTAAGATTATAGAGAGTCAGAAATAAAATTATCAAACTAATATAATATTATGAGAGGTTCTAAGTAATGGCCTAAGCCCAGTTTTAGATTACATTACATTTAAAAGAAATTTTAGATTACTAGAGAGGTCTTATAAAGTCTTTGATGGTGGCATTGCAGTATTACCTTCTGCTCTTATTGAATTCCTGGTTGATTGATGGGTCTACAACACTCCAACGTGGCTCATATTGGGGCATAACTGTATTTTATTTTCTTCTCTGTAGGTCAGATAGCATTGCTCCATGATTTATTGTTTAAGCATAGTACAATAGTTCATTGGTTTATAAGCATAGGGTGGCATCCTTGCAGAAGATTGTTCTGAAATGACAGGGAAAGGTGCATTTCTTCCCTCTACTTGGCAAACATTATATTAAAATTTTGACTGGTGTGGATTAGTTAAGCCACTGAAGCAAAAATATAACACTATCCTTTTGCATTGAATTCAAGTCCTATTTATACTTTTGCATGATGTTTCAGAATGCTTTTAACCAATATTACCTGAGGCATTATAACATACAGCCACTATCCTATGATTACAAACAGAATGCATGCTTTTGTTTTTATTAGTAAGAAAAAATGCAATTCAGCCGATAAATTCTCAATTGATTGTTTAAAATCTATTTCCAGCTTTTAGAAACAGATTCAAAATAGATAAAATTTCCATTAGTGTTTTATACATTGTTTTTATATAATTTTTCTTTCCTAATTTGACTAACAGATGGATATATTAAATTCCTTTAATTTGTTTGAGAATATTCAAAAAGATTGCATCATTGGTATTTGAGTATTAACTAAGCTATGATGTACTACACAATCCACCGGTAGATAAGATCGATGATCAAGCAAAACAATGTCATGGCAACTGAAACATTGGCATGACTAATCGATAGAAGTGATCAAGGTATTTTCATGGTCAACTTAGATTATGTAATATTGCGGTGAATTATGGTAAATATCTGTCTTTTACCTGCTGCCGTATTGCAAGCAAGAGGTGTTTTTTTTCTATTGTCTGTTATACGCCATTTTGTGAGATTTTCATTTTGCTAATTGTGAAATTATTGCTTGTTTTACATTTTCATTGCTGTGATTTGGATTACTAATTTTGTGATTTTTATTAATTATTGCTATTTATTTAACATTTTTATTGCTGACTAATTACCATTTTTGTGATTTTTATTACTAATTTACATTTTGATTGTCGTGTTATTTTTATTACTAATTTTTTTAACTTATTACTAGTCAAAAACTTACAAGAAAATGTCGAATATAAAATTGTGGGACTTACCATCTTCTGAAGATGAAGAAGTTGAATTTTTCCAAACATATGGAATTATCGCGAGTGGGAAATTTTGTGTTAATGGCCATCCTATGACTATATATATTAAGAACTATGAGAAGCAATGGCGCTGCAATGTTAAAGACTGTTGTAAAAGGATCGCTATCAGAAAAGGGACTTGGTTTTAAGGATCCAGAATTAGTTAGGTCACTGCGATCATATTTATATATAGTTGGTTTAGAGAATTGACATCGGTACAATTTTGTAAGGAGCAGTTGGAAATCACCAGTAAAACAGCAATTGACTGGAACAATTATCTTCATGAAGTCTGCATATGGAGACTATTGTGTAAAGAAAAAGTGAAAATTGGAGGCCCTAACAGGGTTGTTGAAATTGACGAAAGTCTTTTTTCAAGACGAAAAAATAATGCCGGCAGAGTACTCCCCCAGCAGTGGCTATTCGGTGGTGTTTGCAGGGAGATGGATGAATGTTTTGTGGTAGCCATTCAAGACAGAACTGTGTCCACTCTCATGCAAGCCATCAGAGACAAAGTGCAGGAAGGATCTACGATTTACAGAGACTGCTGGAAAGGTTATAAAACTGATGAATTAAAGGAGGCCGGATATGATCATCTTCAGGTCAATCACACCTATAATTTTGTGGACCCATCGACTGGAGTCCACACTCAAAATATAGAAAGGTTGTGGGGGCTACTAAAATGGTGGAACAAGAAGCACAGAGGTGCAGCTAGACAACACTTGGATTCATATTTAATGAAATTCATGTGGAGGCAATGCTTCAAAGATGACCCTTTTACTGCTATATTGCAACATATCCATGAATTCAGTCCACCACAGTGACTTTTATTTGTAAGTACAATTTATTTAATATACTTTTTTTTTTTTTTTTACTTTTGTAATTTTGTTTCATAAACGGTATGGGGAAAATTGCTTGTCATGGACTCATTTTTCCTTTTTCATTATTGCAGTAGCTGAGAAAGGAAATTGTTTATAGTTAAAATTTTGATAATAATTTTTTTGCTTTTTTTTTTTTTTTAAATACCATCCCAAAAAAAAAAATATGATTTTTTACCTCTTATTGTAGCTTTATTTCACGATACGATTACTTAAAAATTGCTTATAATTATATTCTGGAAACAGTACGGCTAAAAATTGGTTGTAAAATCAGCCATTTTACATTGTTCAGTATTGCAGCATTTATGAAAGGCAGTTACTTGTAGTAAATATTTGACAGCAATTTTTCCCACTTTTTCTTTTAATATAATCAATTTGGATTTATTAAATACCATGGAAAAATATATATATATTTTACCTATTATTGCCTTTTGTTTGTCAATTACTTAAATATTGCTTATAATTACATTCTGAAAACAGTACGGGGAAAAATTGGTTGTAAAATCCACCATTTCACCCTTTTTGCGTATCACAATATTTACGAAAGGCAGTTACTTGTAAGTAATGAATTTGGGTTTAGCTATTACTGTTTTTGTTTGAATATTAAAATATCATTGAAAATACTGATTTTTGATTAAAGATTTTTGATTATTTATATTTACATTTTCATAATTATTTTATCGTAGCAAATTATTGTTAATAATTTTTGGTTTATCTCATTTTTCATATTTACATTTGATTAATTTTTTTGTTTGAATATTAAAATATTATTGAAAATACTGATTTTTGATTAAAGATTTTTGATTATTTATATTTACATTTTCATAATTATTTTATCGTAGCAAATTATTGTTAATAATTTTTGGTTTATCTCATTTTTCATATTTACATTTGATTAATTTTTTTGTTTGAATATTAAAATATTATTGAAAATACTGATTTTTGATTAAAATATAATTGAAAATACTGATTTTTACTTATTTATATTTATATTTTCATAATTATTTTACCATAACAAATTATTGTTAAATATCGTTAATAAATTTTTGGTTTATCCCATTTTTCATATTTACATTTTCATAATTAAGAGTTTGCATTTTCAGGCATTTTATTGTTTACAGGGCCAAATGATTATTAAATATCGTTAATGATTCTAATGATTTTTGATTGTTCATATTTACATTTTCTTAATTATTTTAATTAACATTTTAGTCAATTTTACTTATTATTCCATTTGTTTGTTTCAAGGATTGGCCAAGATGGTGGACATCTCCCTCTCTTTCTTTGATATTAACTATGATATGATGTATTGCCCCGAAGGCATATTACTCTAATCTTGCAATCTTCACGGTGACTTCTCCACGTGATCTGTGGGCAAACTTTATCGATTAAGTGTGTTCGGAGATCACTAGGAGATGTTATCTTAAAAATTGTAAGATTAGAGTAGTATGCCTTCAGGTGTAGTATGTCATAGTTTAGTTAATACTCAAGTACTGCATCATTTTTTTACCACCATTACAAAATATATATATTAACATATTTAAAAAATAATAAATATTCATATAACAAATATTAATAAATTTTAAAAAAATGTTAGTTTTATAAACATATAAAACATACTTAATTTTAAGAAAGAAATTGTATGAGTTATCATACAGTTGGTATAATGGAATAAAAAAAATATTTTCACTTACAAATTTGAAATAACTTTTAATCTTAAATAATTTTAGACTTGCAGAAATGAAGTGCTCTCAGTTATTATTTTAATTATTGTTTTTTAAGCATATATTGTGTTTACTATATGTTTAAATAAATGAACATTTTTGGAAAAAAATGGTTAATAAAAAGAAAAAAAGACTAAAATATTTTTAAAAAATAAATATTGCCTGAAAAAAAAAACTGAACTAAAAAAAAAGTTGCATGACATTTTTTTCAAAAATGATTCAAATAACATACTTTTGTGATAACTAAAATTGTTTATTTATAAGTAAATAAATTAATACATATTTATTTATAAATTTTCAAATAAATATTACAGAATATTATAACCTGCATTTCTAAAAAGAATTATAAAAAATTCGCAGAAAATTATAGTTTAATAATAAATATTATTGAATTAGTTGAATTTAAACAATTTATTGTTTTAAATATATATTTATTTTATAATGGAAAATTATTATTTTTGTTTAAAAATTATCCACTAAAGTGGATGATTTATTTATTCTTGCATTTTAAATTTTCAAATGGTCTAAATTATAAATAAATACTAATTTGTATAAAAAAAGAAAATGATTTAACAATAAATAATAAATAATTTATTTATTTATAAATTTATTAATAAATTATAATGAACAATAAATTGTTCCATCAATTTATAGATTTGATGAAGAACATCTGGATAAATAGTACTATTTTGATTTATGGATATTTTTTTATTATTCCACTTTACTTGACTATTAGTCATCAATTAAAGTTGTTTGTTATATAATAATTACAATTAATAATAAAATTAAAGGGGATTTGAAGACAGATTTTCAAGCTCCCTTTAGTCATCCACTCTACTGTATGCAACTGATAAGTAGAAAGGATAAATGATCTCCAATAAGATAGAATGGATGAATGTGGCACCTTGAAAGTCTTTGTTTAGATTCCCTTTAATTATATCTAGCTTAAGTTTATCATTATACTTGCATTCAAATATTAATAATAAAATGAATATCTATACTATTAAGATAACTGTATAATGACACCAATTAATCCTTAATAAATTTTGATGTATTCATAGTTGATTTACTTGTCTTTTTTATTTTTATTTTGATGAATAAATGTTTACATCTCTATTATTGTAATGATTCTAGTTGTGGTTTTTATTTTTATTTTACAGGTATATTATATAATATTAACAGGTTCAAAGGTAGTTTTTGAAAGCAAATTTTTATCTAAAACATAATTAAAAGTAAGCATTTAAGGCATTTTGTCAATTGAAATTATATTTTTATTGGCCTTAAATGCAATACAATAAAGGCCTCATTCATTTTTAACAATTTAGATACATAATATATGAATTATATATTATGAATATACAAATCAATTTCTGACACAAATATATTTTTATATATCATATTTGGAAGCTTAATTTAATTTATTTGAATTCTTTTAGTCTTATATTTTAAGTTCCTCTATGCCAATATCTTGTGTAATTGTAGCTGTCTCATCTTAGCTATATTCTCAACATGAAAGCAATTTAATAAAATCTTACTCTTTACTAGGATATCTCTGAAATAATCTCTTAATTAAATGAAAATATGCTTATAAAATATTTTCTTTTTAAATTTGTGATACTTTTCAATTACTTCATATATTGAACTCAAAACAAACTCAATCATTATAAAGTCAATATGTTCACATTCATTTTTATTGATTAGTCTTATGATCTTATCTTTATGAATTACATAGTACTCTTTCTTAATATCATAAGAATAATAATAGTTGTTTCTCTTTATCTGAAGTCATTATTTTTTTTATACTGTATGGATAAATGCTACAACAATAAACATATAGTCTTTTTTACATCTTTTAATAGCTTCTCTAAAATTAAATAAATCTTTATGGTGTTTGTCATATCAATCTATCAATGATTTGTAAACAAGATTTTATGCCATGTATTCAAATACTTAATCTTTATATATATGTATGTAATAATATAATTCAATGTCTGTATTTTTTCAAATCAATATACATAGTCTTATAATTATTATTTATAAAATACAATAATTAGATATATGTAAAGTATAAGTTTAAAATTTTTATACACTTAGAAGCGCTTTCAACTATCCTTGTAGTCTTTGTCAACTAACACTTTGAAAGGCTAACCTTTCCATAATTCCATGATTGTAACATTTTCTGCCTGTCTCTTAATTAAATCTTGTTTGTATTTATATATTATCATAACTTCTTTTATTTTCCTTTTGTTATTATTTTTTTCAATTTGCAATATTTTTACATTATTATATATATATATATATAAAACCCTTATACAACTTTTTTCCCCAATTCACTTTATTTTTATCATTTTACCTTTCTTGTTCCATTCTAAACAAATGCACTGTTTTTTTTCTTACGTCTGATGCTAACTTGGTGCCTTCTCAACAACTAATATTAAAAAAATCACTTTTGTTCTGTTTTTGAATTTATGTCATAATATACAAAAAGACTAACTGCTATAAAATGAGGACCTTCTATAAGTATATAAGTTGTGATATATAAGATTTATTGCAGTGATGTAGAGACACACTTGAGAGTTAAAAGTAATTTTGTCCAAGCTTAACCTGTCCTTTCAAAGTTCAAATAATATATGGTTTCTAAGCAACTAACATTTGATTGTGTAACTTTCAAATTATTGTGAGGTTTTTAGTTTTAATAAAAACGATTGTAAGTTTTTTTTAAAAAAAATTCCTGACAATAACATTTGTTGTGAAGGGGGGTGGGCAACTTTTAATGTAAAGCTGAGAAAATTAATCACGACAATACTTTTTTCCAGATATAAAATTTAATTACTGTTCAAATAACGATGAAGTGGGATGTAACTTTCTTTAGAAGTTCTTGTTTTTAAATAATACTAATAAAATATTTAAATACTTTATCAATTGATTGTAGTCTATGAATTGCTAAAAATATATCAGCATTTTCTGATTAATAAAATGTTTAAATCAAATATAAAAATGTAATTTCAAATTAATTTGGTGGATACATTTTTTTAAAAAAAAAAAAAATTTTTCAAGTATTGTAAAGAATAGTTAGTTATTGATTATGCTGGAATATGTAAAATATTCATAAATTGTTAACATTTCATTACACATTGAAATGATATATTGCTTATTAATAAAAAAATTTAAAAAATCAGCAGAAATAAATTTTGATAAATTGGATATGATTAAAAATACTAAACATAATATCGTGTTTATTAAAAAGTGTCTTAAATATAATTTTCATCAAATAATACTGTCTGGTTATGATAATTGAAATGTAATTAGAATTTTGTGGAATGAAATATATACTACATATTCAATTTATAGAAAGCAATTAATTGATGTAATATACGTATAAATATTTTAATATATAAATAGGTTTATTATAAGTTATAATAATAATAATAATAATAATAATAATAATAATAATAATAATAATAATAATAATAATAATAATAATAATAATAATAATAATAATAATAATAATAATAATGATGTTTTATACAATGTATTACTTGATAAGAATGTAACCTTTTTTTTGCCTAATAAAGTTTGCTTTGAAATATAATAATAATAATAATAATAATAATAATAATAATAATAATAATAATAATAATAATAATAATAATAATAATAATAATAATAATAATAATAATAATAATAATAATAATAATAATAATAATAATAATAATAATAATAATAGTAAATTGCATATATATATGTGTCAATTCTTGCATGTCAAAATTAATTAAATGGGAGAACTTCTAAGATAGAGCGAGACAATTAATCGTAAAGCAAAGAAATAAATATGGGCATTTGAGTCTCTGTAGCTTTTTTATTATATATTCCAAAAAGGAGTTATGTGTATGTTATAAATAATAATAAAGAATCTTTTTTAAAAAAAATTATAATGGTCCAAAAATTCTTACTAGACTACAGTGGGAAAGCTCTTCAAGAACAAAAGAAACAAACCATTCCAATCAAAGTTGTAAAAAAAATATTATGAAATAAACAGATAATAATCTTTTTCAAAATTATGTTGGAAGAGGTAAAATAGTATTTACAAACATCAAAGTTATGTATACATCTGAATATAAAGGGAAAAATTCTTCAAAAAAAAAAGGCTTAATGGTATAATAGTTAAGATACTTTGTCTGTTATGCTTATGACCTTATTCAAAGTTGCATAGAACTTTAAAACAATTTAGGCAATTGATAATTTTCAAATAGGTAGGATTTTTTTTAGGTAGACAATTTATTGTCATTTAATTATTGGTTGATAAAACATTATTTGATATTCTTAGCTAGAGAACAAAATAAGGGGAGGGGGGGTACTTACCTGATGTTGATTAGCCAATGAGCATTAGTTGTTTTTTTTTTATTTTAAATATACAGGAGAAATCTTTACTCTATAATGGACTACTTGTAGCTGTATTAACTTTATTTTTATTATAAGGCTATCTAAAAATTAATGTATTCTTTATTAAATAAAAGCTAAAATGTACTGTGGATATTATCACAGTATGGCTATATTATATTCAATAGTTATTTTTTTTTCTATTTTTATGATTAGCATGAAAATACATATCTAACCAGGAAAAATAAGATTTTTATCCAAAATTGAGAGATTCCTTTAGTAACTAATATTAACTATCTAAACCAGTTATGAGCTTATGAAAAAAATATAATGTGGGGAAAAATCTTAGTTTAATACTATAAACAAATATATATTTATGTTTGTATGTATGTTCATTATATTGTTTTATTTGTAAATAACTTCAATGACCAATTTATTAGATAATATGATGAATGGTTCAATTACCATTAATTGTAGGCTATCGTTTCTTGTCAAAATTTGATCTTTTATGCCGTCTTTAAATCTGAATCACAAATATTGATGAGTATGTTTATTTAATGTTTTATTATTATCTTCTATAGTATTATCAGTTATTTTAAAAGTTGTGTAAGTTTATTTTTGTCTGTCTGTTTTGATAACTCAGAGTTCACCAAAAAATAATTTTATTCCCAAATGGAGACCTAAGTTTCTGCAAGGAAATTTATTAGAAAGCTGTCATCTATTCAAGTGATTGAACATAATTACAATAAATAGTCTTTTTTAATTCTTTTTTTGCTTTTTCTCTCAATATATTTCTGTTTTCATATTCTTACTTTTACCTACCGATTTCATTAACTCAGATAAGTATAGAATCCAGTTGTCATAAGTCTTTTATGACATTCCTCATTTCTAATCTAAGTATGACAATGAGATTATGTGTTTATGCATTGATGTTTTTATTTATAAACTAGAAGTTCAGACTCCAGTTCTTTTATTCTTGTATTATTGTTCTTTCCACTTACATCTTCTCCTAGAATTAAAATGGTCATACTTATTAATGAGATGAGTAGCTACTAATGATGTTGTAAAAATATAAATCCTCTTATATCACTATTTATAAAACATTTTTCCAGTAAATCAAATAATAATTGAGCTCTAATATTGACGATTGAACAGAAAAAATAAGTGATTGATTGTTTACATTTATCTCATAGCAAAAAATAATATTTTGAATTAACCTATCTAGCATCACTTAGTGGCTCGTTATGTGGGGATAAAAGCATTCCAAAGTAGACATATTCCAATGAATAATTTACTTTCTTCTTTTGAGAAAGCCATAATTTAAATACATATATTAATATTTTTGAAGAAGTCTGGATTTAAAATCATTAAATTCAATGTTATCAAATTGTAGTTTGCTACCATAATAACTATTTCCACTGTTAATAGATTTATTTCCCCAAATGATGTATGAAACTTACAGTTTAAATCTACAAGTTTTAATGCAAAATAATAACAACTTATTTTTTATTGAATTTTTATTACATATATATTATAATTTTGAATTTTAAAAATGTCAGTCACAATTACATATCTTGTCATAGTATTCTGTGTTTTTTATTATATTGACAATTGAGTTTATTTTAATGCTTTCTTAAGATTTCCTTGGGCAAATTGTAAATCAAAACTTAAGTTTTTAAATTTGATTCATAGCATCTTGTAAAGTAGCTATATTAACTGGTTACTGCTCTATGCATGGGAGATTAAATATTTTAACATATTATACAGTTTGTAACATGAATGCATCTATTTGAACAGTTGGCCTAAGAATTGATCAATAGTTTGTTTTGTTCAATAGTGCAATCATATTTTGGAATAGTACATCTTCTTTGTGCATAATAGTAATAGCTTTCTGACTAAACAAAATTCTGGACATCCATGGTTAAAATAACAATAAAATGGTATACAAAACAATATACTGTTCATCAAAAAAAATAAAAACTCAAAGCAAATATCAAATATACTATCGTGTTGAAAAGAAAATTCAAACATTATAACATTTTAAGGGTCCACAGAGATGAGGACAATCAGTAATGATTGTAATAGAAAATCATAGACCAGAAGACATTTTCTTAAATTCTCAGAACTTTCTTGATTAATTCTCTATTTAGATAAAGTTGGATGTCGCTATAAATAAATTATATTTATTCCTTTAATTTTATTAATGTTTAATAGGCATTTCATCTAATCATTTTAATTCAAAAAATAAAATTGGAAAAAAATTTTTTCACAATTATTATGCATCTACACAATATTTACAATCAGTGATCAAAGGAGTACCCATAAATTATTTCAAACCACATCCAACTTTGTTTACATATAGAATTAATCTAAAACCACTAAACATCACATGATCACCATTTCTCATGCTTACACAAACTGTTTCAGAGGTGCCACCAGTGCAAGCCAGAGTAATCAATGGATGCAAGAAGGTTTTGTGCATAAAATCCCTATCTAGTCCCTATTCATCCAATATCTTCAGACTAGTGACTTTCATCAGTGAGGAGTACTGTGTTTTCATTTTGGACTCAAAGCTTTATAGTTATCTAGTATGGTAAAAAGGTCGGTGCTGGAGGGTTGCATTATATCCTAAGATCTAGGTGCAGGTCTCTCAGATCCAAGGATCCTCACTGATGAAAACCACAACTGGAAACTAGTCTGGGCATATTAGATGAGTAGGCACTAGATAGGGATTTTAAGCACAAAACCTTCTTGCATCCATTGATTACTTTGGTTTGCACTGATGTTGCTACTATATGGAGAGTTTAGTCTCTGTGTAGAATTAATCTAAAAAGTTTTAAGGAATTGAAAACATGATGTCTTTTGATATGTGATTTAATGCTTTACTGATTGAAGATAATCATTCTAAATTATTTTTTGAATGGACAAATACCATATTTATTCTACTTCAGAGATGTCTATTATAGATATTGAAAGTAAACCATAAAAACATGGTATTTTGTTTAGTAAAGGCAATAAGTTTGAATTTCACTCAGCAGAGCTAGCAAACAATTACAGTATTGTGAATTTAAAAATAATAAGTGAAACTGAAATATAATGGAATAAATATAATCTTGAAAATGTTTCAGCCATTTTTAAATGACCATTTTGATATGATATAATAGTAGGACAATTTTTCATTTTTAATTATATTTGCATATATATTATAAATATTGTAAATAAAATGCAATATTAAATTTCAGCAGTTTTCTGATATGATTGTTACAACTACTCAATACACATCATTGTGACAATCTAGTTAATCCTATAGTTTGTCTGAACATATTTAAATTTTGAAAGGGTTATGTTGTTCTGCATATTTGAAGCAGCTAATTAGTAATAACTACATCTTTAATTTAGGTTACAAACCATTACTAATTAGCACATTTAGAGAACACAGTAACTAACATAAAATATGCTGATTTGTTGTATTATTTTATGTGAATAACAATTCAATGCTAATATACAATTACAACTTCTAGCAATAGAGTATTGATTGATTTAAATCTCACTAACTTTCAAACAGTTTGTATAAGAAATTTGATAAATTATCTAAATATTTTATAGTAGCTCTTTTTTCTTTTGAAAGACTGTAAAAAAAGAATATAGTTAATGTAAATTAATTGAAGGTTATTTTAAATTATTGCAGATTTATGTGGTTTATAATTAATTATTTGTATATGTGTGTGTATAACAAATAGAAGCAACATAAATGTACATTCATGCATCTCCTACATTTGATGCAACAAAATTAAACATCAAGTAATAGCTGAATGAATGTAAGAGTTCATGTCTCTTCAATTTGTTAATTGTATTTATATATATATATATATATATATATATATATATATATATATATATATATATATATATATATATATATATATATATATATATATATTTAAACTTTACTAAAATGTTAAATTATATCCCACAAGAGTATGTGAACAATTAATAATTATTACTGCCAAGCAAATTTCAAAGCATGAAAAACTTGGCTTAGCAATTTTAAATTTTAATGTCCTGTAATAATTATTAATTGTCCATTCAAATTTGTGGAATATAATTGTATGAGTATGTTCACTTAACCAAATTAAGTCACAGCATTTCTGGATTGCATTTTACAATTGAGCCATTCACAAGCCAAGTCGAATAATTCCACTTTCTAATTTTTTTTGTAGTTTAGTGTCAACATATTTGATTGACTCCTAAATTTTTATATTACAAAACAAATTTCCCTTATAATAAGAATTAAGCCTGCTAAATGACAAAATTTCAGGGCTATTGAATAATAGATAATTTATTTCAGAATCAGTCTAATTAATTCCATATTTTAATGTAAATCATTTATAAATGAAATGCTTATAAAAATTTAGTAAAGTAATTTTTAAATACAATGATAACGGTAAGTTGTTTAGTGTTATCTCGTCACAAAAAAAAGTAAAAGAATCAATTATAGTCTAACTGCTTCAGAAACAAGTACTTGTGAATTATTGAACAATCATTTCAACTTTAGTATTTGGATGTAGAAAACAATGAATCTGATGGTTCTTCAATACAAATCATTGACAGAAAGTTCTACTCAAGAAAATGTTTATATATGTCTTCAAAGTTATCATTTTATTGTAACACAGAAAACATTACGACAAATAATTCATTTGGATGGAAAAGAAGTAATAATCCTGCTAAATGGGCTCAAAATATCCAAAAGAATAAAACATCTGGAATACAGAAATAGAAGGGAAAATTTAATAGCTGCAAATATAATATGTCGATGTCATCAGAAGTGCAATGAAAAAATACTTCACATGAAAGAAAAGCTGCCATAGAGGCATTTTAGAAATTAGACAGTCAATGTCAGCAAAAAAATTTTAAGAGATTGTATTAAACTTAAGGAAATAAAAAAAAACTGCCCAAAAGATAACAGTAAAATGCCAAGATCAAGTTTTTTCTCATATTACTTTTCAAAAATCCTAAAAAAAAATATTTCTGTTTGCCAAAAATATTTTAAAAATAATGATGAATGAATATGCAACTGTTGTTGTAAAGAACAAGGTTCATTTTTGATTGATTGTTGTAATTGTCATGTTCCAGGCAATAAAATCAATGACACACATGTTATAAAACATAAACTCATTTGTTTGCCTATACTAGTCACTACACAAGAGCTCATACTCCAAGACAAAAAGATTTAAATCAAGATTCAAATATTAAGAAAATATACAAAATGTACATTACACAATTGTGAAGAGGAAAATATAGAACCAGTGAAAGAAAAATATTACTACAAGATATTCTGCACTAAATTTAATTTACATTTCAAAAAACCATCTAAAGATATAAGCCAAACTTGTAATTCTTTATAAATAAAAAAAATCAGTCTTCAGATAGTAAGCAACTTAGGATGGCAAAGCTTGAAAAGGATGATTACTTTCATAAGGCTGATAAGGCTCATAATCACATGGCTGTAGATCAAATGGCAGCATTCATAGAAATTTTTTCATTTTCTTTTACTTAGAACAAGCTTTAGCTTTTTCTAAACTTACCACATTGGTAGCTTATTATAAGCAAAATTTATGTGTTTATAAATTTTGTTTGTCATGATTTTAGTAAAAATGTAAGCTATATGTTTGTTTGGCCAGAAAGTGAAAGATCTTATGGATCAGGAGATTTCATCATGGCTAATTAAATATATAAAGACGTGCTAAAAATTGTGAAAAAATAATAATATTCAGTTTCATGTACCAGATAAAATAGAAATATCAAAACTGTCTTACATTTATTGAGATTAGTTCAAAGTACAGAAATAAGGGATGAGTCAATTGAAATGAAATTTTTGGAAATTAGACATAGTTATTCACCTAATGATTCAAATTCTGCTGTTATCTAATCATAAAAAATAAAAAAAATCACAACATATTTTTGCTAGATGATTGGTACAGTATGATAAAAACCATTAAAAAGAAAGCACCATTTCATATGATTCAAATGACACATCAGGACTTTTTATCTACAAATCCTTTAGACAATTCTATTATCATTAAAAGAAAGACAACAATTACAGGGTTACCAGTAAATTGTCTCAAATTGCACTGGTTAAAATTAGAAAGGTTCAAACCTCAACTCAGGCAATTCAAATATGACTACTGAAAATTCAGAATTTAATGTCATTAATATGAGAAAATCTGTAGTGGGTACAATACTAGATTTGAGAAATGTAGACCAGTCTTCATTATATCCATCAGATAGAACTGTGACAAGAGAAAAGAGGAAAGATATGATCGACCAGTTGAAATTTATATCTCCCATTAAACATGATTATTATAAAAATTTAAGGTCAAATCAACATGATGGACCACAAATACAGTTGAGAAAGAACACATTATTTATGTTGTTAATGAATCACATTAAACAAAATAATAATGATTGTGACAGTAGCAGAACAATTATTGTTCATTTTTGCCCAAAATATTTAATAAAAAAAAATGTATATAATAAAATTTTTCTGTAATGAAAAAAATAAATTGAAGATTGAATTTGTTATTTATTTTTTTCACTTGCCTAATCAGTTGTGCAAAAATGGTAATAGTATTAACGATTACTCCATGAATATTATATCTTATACATTTTATATGTTGTTGGATATAAGATACATCTGCATTAATACATTCTACAATATTTATTTGAATATATATTTATATTTTTTTTGTTTAAAGTTAGTGTAATCCTATCAAAAAGAAAGTATCTTTGATTTTAAACCGTTTGATGATGATGATATTATGTTTCCAAGCAAACTTTATTTGTACTTAAAAAAAGTGATTACATCAGTAAAAAGAACAAGAAAAAATGAGTACATCAAGAAACAAATGTTACAATTATTACTAGAGTACAGTTCTCCAATTAATTCAGTTGTCCATTAATGGGTTAGAATGGGAGGGCACTTGAATGAGATGAGTCCAGTGTTGGATTCAATCTCAATTGTTTAGAATGATAGAGTTCCACAAAATGATTATATCCTCATTCAATTAAGATAGTGTAGGTCTGGATGTTGTTTGTTTTTGTCTCAGTAAAACATTTGACAATATAAAGCATATTTCTCTAATAGATAAATTGAGAAAGCTGATAACAAAAATGAATATCGTATGTATAACAAAGTAATATCTATCCAACAGAGAAGGTTTTGTTATGAATATGAAAGAAGGAAGCCTCTTATTTAAAAACAATGAATTACTCACGGAAATTTTTATCATTTATATTATTCAATGTTTTTTTCTGTATGATTTTCAATATTCGATAATCAAATGATCACTATTGTTGTTTTTTTCTCAAGAGTTTATTGTCTTGGTTTAAATCTTTGAATTTACATGCTTACATCGTGTGTTATACAAAGTGTAACTCATGATTTTACTAAGTGTATGTTGATAGATCTATGATAACAGAGAGATTAAAAACATCCAGGACATTATCATCCCCGCTCCCAAGGGAGGATAACACTGTTTTATGCAGACGATTACAAAGTTTTTCAAACAGATACATACCTATGAAGATTTTTATAATATGTAGGCAGATATTAATATTTTTTTTATAAAACATGTTTGGGGGGTGATTATTAGAGTCTATCATGCATGGCATATTATTGGTGGGAAATGTTCTAGCTAGAGGGGGTAATGCATGTTGGTAGATGACTGTTCCGGTTGATTATCCATTCCATGGGTAATAATTCTTTTTTTTTAAATAAAGAAAATTTATTTTAATTTGTTGAGTTGTACTTATGTATTTCATTCTTACTTGGAAAAAAGTGCATTTTAGAGACTTTTTCTGGATTCAAACACAGAAACTTATGAAGCTTTGAATTAATTCTTGGAGGATTTACTGCAGGTCACATGACTTGGTGTCTGGCTTTATTTAGATATTATTGTTGAGAAAATGTTTGTTTTCTGAGTATTATCCGTGATTAATTTTTTTGGCAAACAAAAATTATTTTCATTTGTTGAATTGTACTTAATATCTCAGAAAACAGACATTTTCTCAACGACAAAATTTATTAAAATGGTGATTACCATGTCATATAACCCGCAACAAACTCTAGAAGAGCTACTTCAAAGTTTCATAAGTCTCCATGTTTGAACCCAGAAAAATTCTCAAAATGCACTTTTTTCCAAGTAAGAATCGAATATATATAGATATTAAGTACAATTCAACAAATGAAAATAATTTTTGAAGTAGTTTTTCTAAAGTTTACTGTGGGTCACATGACTTGGTAGTCGCCATTTTAATAAATTTTGTCGTTGAGAAAATGTTTGTTTTCTGAGAAATTTTTTGGCAAAGAAAAATTATTTTCATTTCTTGAATTGTACTTAATATCTATGTATATTCGATTCTTACTTGGAAAAAAGTGCATTTTGAGAATTTTTCTGGGTTCAAACATGGAGACTTATGAAACTTTGAAGTAGCTCTTCTAGAGTTTGTTGCGGGTTATATGACATGGTAATCACCATTTTAATAAATTTTGTCGTTGAGAAAATGTCTGTTTTCTGAGATATTTCCATGATTAATTATTTTTGTCAAAGAAAACCATTTTCACTTGTTGAATTGTACTTAATATCTATGTCTATTTGATTCTTACTTTAAAAAAAGTGCATTTTGAAGATTTTTCTGGGTTCAAACATGAAAACCTATGAAACCTTGAAGTAGCACTTCTAGATTTTACTTATTATTATTACTATCATCATCATCATCATCATTATTATTATTATTATGTTTCAAAAGGTATTTTATTGACTCATTGAAATTTTACATTGATCATAGTTGCATGTATATGTTTATTTTACATCATAATAATTGAATTTTAATAAAAAGGCTATTACAGTGTTTGTGATTATGTTTAGATGTTCATTTATATGTTGTTTATTTCACTTTATTAATAGAAGGTTAATATATTGAAATTTCCAGAAGTAAGCTCATTGGATGTTTCAGTTCATTAGTATGTCAAGCCTTTTTATATGTTCAAATCTTAGTTGGTGTTTTAGTCTTTAGTTAGGATTTTAATTTTATTTGTCCTATGATTTTTATATGTGGTCTAAATAATTCATTGTCTATTGATTTAAATCTATATGATTACATCCATATGATTATATGTACTGTCTATTTTTTGATTTTTGAAACCAAGTTTAAACCTCTTATATTAATGGCTCTAATTTGTATTTTCTCTAATGATATATGTAGCAGAAGTGTTTGGTTTTATTTCTCAATCTGGTATTGTCCGTTGATCTTATGCATCCTTATAGTCTTAGTCTATTTCTTCATAGGTTATATTATCTATTGGGGATGCTTGTTTGGAGGTCTGAAAGTAGTCTTTTTCTATTCTGACCTTTTAGCCTGTCTATTTTTTTTTATGGTCTCCCTGACTTTCTTTTTGATTCTGGTATTTGTTGCACTGTTTGGGGCTGACATGGTGTGATGGCTTGTGTTATCTCATCTGTTATATTATTTCTTATTCTTGCTATTCTTGGTGGTTGGCATTGGTCAACTGTGGTTTTGGTATTACTGTGTTCTTTTGCTTCTTTGTTTTCACTTCTATCTTTTATGTCTACATCAGTTTGTATTTGGTTTTGTATTTGCTGTCTTATTGAATTTTCTTTTAGTTTTTGTTTTGTTGTTCTTTAATTATTTTTTTTGATTGATAGTTCTAGCTGTTTTTTTATTTGCATTTCCATCCATGTGTTTCTGGAGTGGTTTCTTTTTTTATTTTTCTTGATTTTTGTTTTCTTCATTCTTATATGTTTTAGTTAGTTGAATTGAACCCTTTGGTGTTTGTAGATTGTTTTTGCCTGTTTGTTTGTGCATGTTCTATTCTGAGTCACAATTGATTGCTAGGTGGCCATGTTCTCTGCATGTAAAGTACTGTGGTTTGAGTCCTCTTATGTAAATGTTGATCAATGATCTGCATCAGGATATTTTCTGGAGTTATGATAACATTCAATTTGATTTTAAAATTAAAGCTATTACTATATACTGGGGTTGGTGTATCAGTGAGATATATTGGTTTTGGATAGATTGTCTTCCCAAATGGCTGTATCATATTTTGATAGTCTGTTATGTTATATCCAAAATATGTGTTTTTAATGACACTGGTAATATAGTTTTGCAGATTTTCATCAACAATAATGAGGATATAGCTTCCCACTGTTTTTATTTTGATTTGAAACCTAGCTTTTTGGTATTCATCATAAAATTGTATTGCTAGGTATTTGGAATTTGGGTGCTCTCCTATGCTAGAGACCTTTTCTCATATTGCGTTTTCTGTTAATGCTTTGTATAATAAGTCCCTGGGAAATTTATATAAGATAAGATTCCTGTCTGTGGCAGCTATTACTAGTGATTTATTTGAGAAAAATTTTTTGAAGGTGTTAAAAAGTTTATTCGGTGTAGTATTATTAAAACTGGTATTAATCATTTGCAATTCCTCTTGAGTCCAGGTGTCTAATGGAGGCTCTATGTTACTGCTAGTTTGAAGATTCAGACCATCGATATCTATTTGAGTTGCTCTTTTATATCTTAGTGCTTGTGATATGGTTTCATTGTTTTTTATATCATATTGTTGATAATTAAGTTTTGTGATGTTTGCACACGTTTTTGCATTTGCATATGTTTTGTCTGTGTTATTTCGGTCTGTCTCATTATTATTGATTTTGGCATGATTTAGATTGATATTTTTTTGTTCAGATGCCATGCTTTTGTTTTGGTATCAAAGTTTATTTTTTAAAAAATACATGTTTTACTTACTGTTTTGGCTTAGAAAAAAAAAACACTCTTGTTGTTTGAGATTGTTATTTTCTTGATATTAGATGTTTTTAATACCACATTACTATTTTGTCTTTTATATTTGCTTGCTTTTTTATCAGAGCTTTGTGTAGTTTGTTCCTTCTGTTATACAGCAGGACCACATATTCATCATCATCATTTTCATTATTATTATTATTATTATTATTATTATTATTATTATTATCATCATCATCATCATTATCATCATCATCATCATCATCATTATTATTATTATTATTATTATTATTATTATTATTATTATTATTATTATTATTATTATTATTATTATATTGCTGGTGCTGCATCTTATTTATTTTTAAAGTGTAAAATTCATTCAGATGACAAATGTATATGTTTACCAAATATTATAAACAAGAATGTTATAGAAATTAGGTGAAAAACTTATAAAAATAAAAGTAGATATTATTCTTTGGTTTTATAGTTAAAGATATACCCCTTATTTATTTTAACACAACTTTGCTAATTTTTTTTTTTAATTACTTATCAGAACACTTGGGTCATTATGCAATACTTGAGTTTGTTAATTAAATTAATTTTACCCTTATAATATTTGAATACTAATAATCTCTTATGCAAACATTAATAAGCAGTTATATTATAGAACAATAAAGATTTAGTTATATTAAATAAATTATTTAAATTTAATTGTTTGTTAGTATAAATTAGATTCAATAAAATATTCCTTTTGTTTTTACTTTGTATTTTAGCAAGTGTCTCATTAGTTGTTTTTAATACTAAAACTGAGAGCAGACTATTGAAGTATTAAAAGAGATAATAAAGTTGAATATAATTTTTGTTTATGTTATGAGTTTGATTTAGTTAGTTATAATGTGTCATTTCATAAGATGGCCTATTATTACATCAATTGCTAGTAACATTGGACACATGCCGAGAAAGCTTTTTGTTTTCTATTTGCTTATCATATATTTAAAAGTCTACTTTTCTGTAATGATGATCTAGATGTATAGAATTTAAAAGGCTTTTGAAGTAAGGAACTTCTATATAGGATTTACAGAACTAACTCATTTTTAGTTATAAATTATTTTAGTTTGAAGTATTGGCTTCCTTATTTTAATATTATATATAATTGGACATTAGCAAACCTGAACCTTTCAATTTTGTTGTACCATTACAATTTGCTGATTAAATCTTTGGGATATAACAAAAAATATATCATTATGATTCTATATTCTATTTCAATTTAGCTTTTATATGTCATATGTATTTGTTAATAAAGCTTTTTGTCTTTTATTTTACCATTTCAATTTGGTCAATTCACAGGGCATATTAAGTCAAACTTTGCCCACCTACATCATTACAATTTGGTGCAACAATTGTGGGGCCAATGTATTAAATTTCAGTATTGCCATGAGTGTAAATGTATTTTATTTCATGACCCAATAAGTGATTTGTGTAATTTAAGAAATGTTGATCAAATAGTAATTTTTTGATGCATGTTGGAGCCATTAATATATAGAAAATGCTTTAAAATAATGTGTGAAAATTTGACATTATTGACATCGAGGGCTTAATCTCAAAGTTAAATAAAAGATTAGTGATAGAGTTGCTTATTTTTCTCAATTTTATGAGTGCTTTGTAGGATAAATTTTTTTTAGATATGGGCAAGGGATGACAAACCTCAGATAGTTTATGTGAGTATACATAGAAAATATTTATTAAATTATTTTTTGTATATACATTTCTTTATGTATCTGAATTCATAATTGTCTATTACTAATACTAATTATAACAATATGTTGGGAGGGTTGTCATAATTGTCTATTACTAATACTAATTCTAACTATATGTTGTGAGGGTTGAACATTATTCTATTTTATATTATGAATGCATTTACAGAGATAAAAAATGAATTATGTGTGAAGTTAGATACTGGTTATGCTGAATTGAAGGCAGTAAATGTACAGATAGATAAAATTCTGCTGAAATGAAGACAGTAAATGCAAAGATAGATTATAGTAGTTCTTCCTAGATACTAATTTCTTTGGAATTGAAAGATTAGTTCAATTTTAAATTAGATGCTAATTCTTCAAAGATACATAAAGTTTTATGTTTTTATAAACAATTTTAAGATTCCTGAGACTAGATTGGATGCTAACACAAAGTATTTGAAAGCAGCAATGGATAGAAAATTTGAAGAATTAAGGAACTCCATGTTCCACAGGTTGGAAAGAGTAGAGCAAAAGTCATCATATTCAGAGAAGAACTTAAGACATTTAGTTAAATGATGATAAGTGATTTAGATGAAGACATAAAGGAGTTATGAATCACAGTCTCAAAGATATTAAATAATAATTTTGAGTTTGAGAAGATCCATGGTGAAAGAGATAGTGATAGACCTTCTCTAGAAAATTATCTATCATTTTTAGATAATGTTCACAAAATTAATGGTTTTCGAGTTTTAGAAGCTCAGTAGTTTTATTATCACGAGGTGCTTGACTACAAATGTAGGAACTTTAGTAACAGTGAGAGATTTAAAGAATAGAAAACTCAAGGTTGCTATCTGAAATTAAGTTCGATAAGAAATATATAGACAAATTTTATTTAGAAGAAAATGCCATGATAGATTTAAAATACCTTAACAAGTTTTATTTATACAATGGTTATGAACGTAATAATCTTAATTTGGATAGAAGAATTTATAAGGCTGAAGAAGAGTGCATAAAATAGAATTTTATAAGAAGTGTACAAATAGCATGTATTTATGTGACTTAAATGTGAGAGATTTTTATATGAGTATATGTAATTGTAATAAACTATTTGAAAGCAAAACATTATGAATAGGGTTAGCTCTTGTCATTCTGTAATCAATGATGGTAGACAAAATGCAAAATGTGTGATTTATGATAGTATAAGTTATAGAAATAGAGTATATTATCTGAATGTCATAAAATATGGTAACTTTATAGAGAACAGTGTTATTATAGTTTCATATGGTATGTGGAAACTATATTTTTAGCTGAATTAATGAATAAATATCCTGGTAGAAATTCATACCATTGGTGTGATGGTTGAGGCTTATTCTATAAATACCAATTAAGATGAAATTGAAGGAAAAAATGGTAATAGAGTGTTAAGGAAATAGAGAATTAAAGACAGTTATTCATAATAATAAAAATTATTATGTAGAATTCATATTTTTGCATATTTTAAAAGTTAACTATTTTATTCGTAAGTTATCTAAAGGGCGTAATGTTTTTGATTTATTTTTCAAATATCCATTCAGAGTCAAATTTTGAAATTATAAGCCTCATATTAATAATCTTCATTTTTTCTGAAGAAAGTATTAATAACTGTAAGTTCTATATTATTATAAGGAATGTTATTACACTGTAAATCATTGTTGATTGAGATGTTATAGTTAAAACCATTTATGATTTTCTTCTTCTTAAACAATGTCCATCATTTTAAATTATTAAAATAAATTTGTGATAACAGACTTAAGAGGCAATTTTTTAATAAGTTAGTTCCTAATTGAAAATGAATTTAATCTCATGTTGTCAGCCACAGAAGCATCAGTACAAAAAGTTCTTCAACAGCTATGAGGGACCTTACAGTATTGAGAAAAAGGTTGGAGTGAATATTTATATGATTGATATACCAGATGGCCTGAAAGGGACCTATAATGCTGGGAGCCTCAGGCCGATGTATCATGGAGGACCAGCATCACTTTAACTCAAACCTGTCCTCAGTGATCTTTAAATCCTCATAGATCTTGTTGCAATATTCCTAAAGGAATTGAAATATAGTAATGTAAATCCAAAGACGATTAAATGTTGCCCCCCCCCCCCCGATGACATAGTTTATAAAAGGGTTACAAATGTTTGCATCTTGCTTTAAAAAAAATTTTTTTTTGAATGTGAATTTGTTAATGTCATGACTTATTTATGGGATTGTATTTTGAATGAGTAATGGAAATGATTCCATTGATATAGATGATGTGATTTAGAGCCAAAATAAAGTGTTGGTTTATTATTCTTTGTTTGCAGATATATTAAGGCATTAAAATGAAGTAGGCTGTTTATATCAGATCTCCTGATGATGACATTTTTTTTTGATGTTGAAATGAATTTATTGAAATTTTGAAGGTTATTCTTAAGAAGTTAGATATGAAGAAGGATGTTTAACTTAAAGGATTCATACAGATATTCTGTTGAAAAATTATGTTGTAGTCTCCAAATGTCAATGAGGATAATGTATATGTAAATTGTAAAGATTGTAGATTATGATATCAGTATATGTATGTTGAAAAAAATATGTATATACTGTATAGATATTGATAGAAGAGAGTGTAAGAAAACAGAGATATTTTTTTTAATTGTGCATAAAGTTTGAATTATTTATTAATAAAGGAAGATGGAATATTTTTATTTGTTTAATGTATATATTTTCCTTTCTAAAATTGATTATTTAATATACATATCATGATATTTTTTTTTGTAGTAGAAAATATTGCAGTTTTTTTTCACTTCAATTATTATCTCCACTAAAATTTTGTTGTATATTTTTTATTATTATTATTATTTTCTTCTTTCCTCCCAATTTTTTATGATTGTAGATTTGGCAATGATAATCATATATAGAGTGAATAAACAAACTACATGAAACTCATTTTGGGAAATGCTAATGATTGTAAGATATAAAATTGTATAAAAATGTATTCTGTTTGTTAAAAAGGATTTATGTATGTGTAAATATGTATTTTGAAACTAAAATTTAACCGTATTCAACATATACTCCAAATATATGTGTGCAATAACTATATATAAATTATTATTATCAAAGGCACTTCATATAAAACTACATGACATATTAATGGAAAACTTTAACAATTTCCAAAATAATTGTGTTCTATTAATATTGGATATTTATAAATATGAAGACCAGAACCTTACAGTTTGCTCAATCTTACTTAGAACTTTATAATGTTTAATTATAGTTATTTATATTAATTTGTTTTCTATAAGAATGAATAATTAAAATATATAAGCATAACTAGAAGAAAACAATCACATTTGTTCCAAACTATAAATTAGTATCAATTCAAGCACTTATGAGTAATTTATTTAGATTTCTTATATCTATTATCTTTTAGGAACTACTAATTGAAGACCAACCAAATGTAAAAGGTATCATTATAATTAAATAAGTTATCGAAATTTATTACAAAATTAAACGTAAGATTAACAAAATCTTTGTCTTTCAGGAATTTCCCCCTCCCCATTTATACTAGTACAATATATATATATATATATATATATATATATATATATATTGTATATCATATATATATATATATATATCATCAACCATTATCAATCCACTGCAGGATGAAGGTCTCTCCAAGTTTAATCCATCTTCTCCGATCTTTAGCTTCTCTTCTCCACAACACCCCTGCACATTTTCTTATTTCACCATCCATCTCACATGTGGTCTCTTTCTGGGTCTTTTACAATCTCTTGGAATCCAGTTTAAAATTTCAATTGTCCATCTATTATCATCTCTTCTAGCAATATGTCCAGCCCAATTCCATTTCAATCTTTTAATTTTTTCAATAAGGTCAGTAACACCTGTTTGTTGTCTTACCCATACATTGCGTTTTCGATCTCTTCTTGTTACTCCCATCATACATCTCTCCATACTCCTTTGAGTGGTCTGAAGTCTCTGTATTGCTCTTCTATTAAGTGTCCAAGTCTCAGATCCATAAGTAAGAACTGGTAAAACACATTTGTTAAAAACCATCCTTTTCAAACACATAGGCATATTTCCTTTTAGTATCAAGTTATTTCTACCAAAAGCACTCCAACCAAGTTTAATTCTGTGATTAATTTCCTCCATTATGTTTCCATCTGTATTAATAATCTGACCAAGGTATTTGTAACTGTTAACTTCTTCTAATTCTTCATAATCAATCTTTATTTTCATATTTTGAGCAAATCGATTAAACATTACTTTAGTCTTTTTAATATTTATCTTTAGTCCTACTTTTCTACTTCCATCTGCTAACTCCTGCAACATTTCCTGCAGCTCTGAAGCATTATTTGCAAAAACACCTACATCATCTGTGAAATCTAAATGACTTAAATATTCTCCATTTTCTTTCACTCCTTTAGTTTCCCATTTTAATCCACAAAATACTTCTTGCAGCACTACTGTAAAGAGTTTTGGAGATATGGAGTCACCTTGTCTTACACCTTTCTCAATGTTGATTTTTCCAGTATCATTATGTAATCTAATTGTTGCTGTTGAATTTTTATAAATATTCTTTAAAATATGACAATATCCTGGATCTATACCTTAATGATCCAATGCTTTAATCACTGAAGAAATGTGTATAGAATCGAATGCCTTTTCATAATCTACAAATCCAAAACATAATGACAACTCATATTCATTTGTCCTTTCTATGACATCTCTCACTACCTGGATATGATCTATTGTACTAAAACCACTTTTAAATCCAGCTTGTTCTCTTGGTTGGTGGAAATCCAAAGTTCTCTGTAGACGAGTTGTAATTATCTTGGTAAAAATTTTATATAAAACTGATAAAAGGCTGATAGGTCTGTAATTTCTAATATCTTCTTTATCACCTTTTTTAAATATTAATATTATTACTACATTCTTCCAATCTTCTGGTACATCTTTATCATTTAGACATTTGGTATATAACTTTGCTAAAATTGTTTCTATTTCTTCACCTGCTTCTTTTAATATATCAATTATAATTCCATCATTTCCTGGAGCCTTTCCTTTCTTCATACACTTAATTGCATGTCTCACTTCTTCATTTAAAATTCTGGGCAATTCAGAAGATGTAATAGATATAGGAGGTACTTGTTTTTTATTACTATATAATTCTTGATAAAAATCTTCTACCAATTTCATGATGTCATCTCTCTTTTTAGTAATAATTCCATCTTTTTTTCTTATTGCAGATATAAATTTCCTACCAATACCAAAATGTTGTTTAACATTTTTGAGACTTTTATTTTCTTCTACAGCTTTCCTTGCTATTTCACAGTTATACTTTCTTATATCATTTTCAACTCTTTTCCGTAACATTTTACAAAATTCGAGATATTCAATTCTTTTTAATACATCATTTTTGTATATCTTCATATTCCTTCTTTTCTTCATAAATTCTCTAGTCTCAGTAGAAATTTTATTAGTCAATTGCTGCTTTTTTCTACCAGCTATGTTTGTTGCAGTTTTTAAAAGTGTATCAGTTATTTTCATATTAATTTCATTCAAATCTGAATCATGTTCAAAATCTCCTAATACTTGAAACCTATTTGTAAGTTCTAATTTAAATTCATTAGAATGTTTCTGAAGATTAGGAATATCAACTGTAATTATTGTTTTTCTTAATAATTTTTGTCTCTCTAGTTTTACATTAACACGTAACTTACACCTTACTAATCGTGATCACTTCGTGTGCTAAATTTTTTAAAAACATTACAATCTTGAAATATGTATTTTCTGTTAGTCAAAATATAATCCAATTCTGCTGTACCTTCATTTGGATGCTTCCATGTCCATTTCCTTTTAACATTTTTCTCAAAAAAATGAATTCATAATATAAAGTTTTTCTTTTTCTGCAAACTCCACAAGTCTATGTCCTCTCTCATTTCTATTACCATAACCAAAATTACCTACAGCAATTTCATCTTTCATTCATCTACCAATTCTAGCATTAAAGTCTCCCATAACAATTTTAAAATGTTGTTTACTCTGATCAAAAGCCTTTTGTACATCCATATAAAAATCTTCTACTACTTCATCACTATGAGAACTTGTTGGGGCATAAACCTGAATTATCTGCATTTGGTATCTGCTATTAAGTTGTATAACTAATCTTGCCACTCTGTCCGATACACCATCAATCTCCACAATATTGTTCTTTCACTTTTTATTTATAATGAATCCTACTCCACTTGTATTTCCAATATGTGTGCCTTTATAATAGAGTATATGTCCACTTTTTAAATCAATTGTTTCTTCTCCTTTTCTTCTAACTTCACAAAGTCCAATAATGTCCCATTTAATATAAGACAGTTCTTCTTCTAATTCTTGCAATCTTCCTCCACTTGAAAGTGATCTGCAGTTGTAAGTACCTAAATAAAAAGTCATCATCAAATGGCAGCCTGGGTTCACAATCAGGGGATTCTTAGCACCCTCCGCCTTCGGCCACCAACCACTGCCTTGGTTGGTGACTTTACAGCCTCCTGGGAATAAGGGCCATGCTTTATTTTTGTCTGTCATAATTGTATATATGTATTGGAAAAATATTTATCATTTACACAAACATTCATTCTGCCTTATCAGGCACTGAGAAGAAAGACCATGGTGTTTCTTGATCTTAAACTCAGAGGTAAAAAGCCAATAAACTCACCACGCAGGCTAATGCGTGTTGGTGAGCAGCCCATCCATGTTCGTATACTATATGAATAACCACATAGTAATAACAGCTGCAATGACAAGAACGTATGGAGTGGACATTAGGAATTTGCCCTGCTCAGTTCCTTTAAGGCCTCCAAGAGGAATCAAAGGATCTCCTTTCAGTTAATAGCAAACTCCTTTCTGCAGCCATATATATATATATATATATATATATATATATATATATATATATATATATATATATATATATATATTGTAACCTTCCCTTCTGGTTCTTCCAACACATCTCTTTGCCATACTCTTCCTTCTTTATTGTACCCCTACTATACTAGCTTAATAATAAACGATCAAGCATAACAACAATAAAGTATAAAATTGTTTTACGGGGCTTGAAACTTGCTAAATATTAAAACATAAGATAGACTTTAGAGACGATTACAAGAAAGTGGCTTTAACATTGAGAAATATATGAAATACACTCCACAATGGCATTGTTATTGTGAAAATTCTCCTACTGCTATCCTAATATAATCATTAGGAAACAAGGCAAAACTCTCCATACAGTAGTGCTACCCTGTGCGAACCAGAGTAATCAATGGATGCCAGAAGGTTTGTGCATAAAATCCCTATTTAATGCCTACTCATACAGTATCCCCAGACTAATTTCTGGCTTGTGGACTTCATCAGTGAGGAGCTTTGGATCTGAGAGCACTGCACCTAGATCTTAGGATCTAATGCAACCCTCCAGCAACCACCTTTTATCTCAACTTAACTATAAAAACTATGAGAATAAAATTGAAAACATAAAAATATTTTCAATCTAACAATAGCTTATATAGTCATATGGGTCTGAACTCAGTTCAGCTCCCATACATTTTGGTGTCTTTGGCTCTTTGACAACCATAGCCACCACTATCCTATTAGGCAGAACTGGTGTTAAACCATTAAGCATCATATGATTGCCATCTCTTATACTAGCTCATAATTGTTTATAAACAAGATAAAACTCTCCATACAGTAGTGCCACCTGCCTTGTTTATAAACAATTATGTGCTAGTATAAGAGATGGTGATCATGTGATGCTTAATGGTTTAACACCAATCCTACCTAATAGGATAGTGGTAGGTATGGTTGTTAAAGAGCCAAAGACACCAACATGTATGGATGGTGAACTGAGTTCAGACCCATATGACTGTATAAGCTATTGAGCTTAGATTGAAAATATTTTTGTGTTTTCAAATTTCATTCTCATAGTTTTATAGTTAAGTAGAAATAAAAGGTGTTTGCTGGAAGGTTGCATTAGATCCTAAGATCTAGGTGCAGTGCTCTTAGATCCAAGGCTCCACACTGAAGAAGGCCACAAGCCAAAAACTAGTCTAGGGATATTGGATGAATAAGCACTAGATAGGGATTTTATGCACAAGCCTTCTGGCATCCAGTGATTTCTCTGGTTGGCACAGGGTGGCACTACTGTATGGATAGTTTTGCCTTGTTTATAAACATTTATGTGCTAGTGTAAGAGATGGTGATCATGTGATGCTTAATAATTTATCATTAGAAAAACTTCTACAACAAGCAATGTCTAACATAATATTTCATTTAAATAGGGATTTAAACTACTCTTCTATACTTGAAGAATCTTAAAATAAAAATAATAAAATTACATTAACTTAAAATAATTGATGCTATCCTATGGCTATCTTGGGAATCATAAGTACTCTATATTCAAATATAATACAACCGTTAGATTGATAATTAAATAATTGAATTGCAAGAGGAATTTTACTGGAATCCAACCATTTAATAAAAATGTATGTACTATTGCAAACCTTGATTAAGCTCCTATTGGAAACTCATTATCTGCTGATTAACTTCCCTTAAATAATTTAATCTACTTTTCCTAAGATTTATTCTCATACTTATGTTAACAACAATTACTCTAGAATACTTATTTTCTTATAATCAAAGCTTCATCACACCATTATTATTAATGAAATACATCTCTTAATTAGTTAGCATTCACCCCACTGTAATTAACTCCTTCAGAATTATAAACCTTAAAATATACTTGTTTAGTAAGGTGTACTCTGAAATTATATAATACTTTTAAATTATGATATAACATATATTTCAACTTAAATTACAAAATTAGAATGTGACTCTCAAACATATTGCTAATTTCTATTACATACTCTCCATTTTATAATACTTAATAGTATTTTTCAAACAGCTCTTCAAAATTCTTTTGCATCTAATAAAAATATGAAGTACCATAAGCTTTCTTTAATGTAGTTATAATTTAAAGCAATTGATAATTAATGTATTAATTATAAACTCTTGAGCATAGTTTCCCAAGTGAGGCATGTAATCATAATTTGGTATGTATAATTTTATGTACATAAAGTGCTTTATTGATATGACCTTGTGATGGAAATGACTCTTGGATTCAATAAAATTAGTACTACAAAGTTTAAATCAAAATGGTCATTTATTTATAATAATACTAATAAACAACAAACACATATGATCATTAGGTTAAATATTTCATTAACAATAAATAAATAAAAAATCATCAAAACTGTTTACACATTGATAATAAATTATTTACATTCTTTATAAATAAACTTCATGATTATTATATACCATTAATCTTTCCCTTAGTTTGTCTTTTAGTTCTTTTGAAATAATAAATTTATTATTTTATTATATATACTTTCATACTAATCTAATATATTTGCATCATTCATGAGTTATCTGAAATCTTCACAATCATTTTCCATATTACCTGATATTTTGTAACTCCCAACATATTGATAATCCTGTAATAGTTAACTTATATTTTATATTTAAAATTTGGTTTAAAATATTATACTCCTCTCTTATTAACAAAGTTATTACTGATGTGGTAAATATAAAAAAAAAAATAAAAGACAATATTTATGATGTATTTAAAATGAATAATAAAGTTAGGATTCTTTTTTTTTTTTTTCATATAATGCAATACATTTATGCATTCATTCTCTCTATCACTTATATTTTATAATGTTCTTTGATCTCAGTTATTTTTACTCATCTAGTAATTTATTCAAATTGCTATTCAAGCATAAAATATTTATTCTGTACATGGTTTTACCTTCAAGTAAATCTATCAAGATTTAGGAAGAAATTATAAAATCCTTGAATTATTTCATCTACCTTTGATGCCTCCTATATTATTATTTACCTAAAACTTTATTGATGAGAAACTGATTTTTTTAAATACTATATTCAATAATATATCCTAATAAAAAGGATAGAAGTTTCTTTTAAATATGAGGTGTCATATTTTGGCAGACAGTCATTTTCTTAATAATTATAGACCCATTTCACCCTGGCTTCTTTCCTAAGCACTCATGGTATATACTATCCTCATTTCTGTGTAGGAAACTCATCTCTTTCCAATAAACATATGAGTTTCACACAGATTACTTCCACTTAACTATTCCTCAGTTCTTTATTCATGATGATATTTTATTCTATCCTGGAATTTTAACTCATTTTCCTCAATTGTGTATTTGGCATCTACTACTCCACTAATTTTAGACTAACAACTTAATGTAATCTTCACCATGTGATAATTTTCTATCCATAGCTATGATCACGTTATATAACAAATAATCTATTTCAGTTATTGTTATCAGTAGGATTTTTTTTCTTTATCACAAATGAGATCATGATATTGTCTTACATCAATGTTCATTCTTTCTTACTTTCATAAATACATAATATTTTATAACAAGTTTGTCATTTGTTTCAGGTAATCCTATTACACTTAATTTCTTAAAGTATACACTGGTCAAAATATACAGTTAACATTATGTTACCCTCCTTCCACACACACACACACACTTTCACCTTATAACTCAGATTTCTCTCTTTCTATATTTAAATATACCTTTAACATTATTTACAAAATTACAAAAATAAATTCTTTAAATTGTCACTACGACACATACTTTGCATTTATATTTCATTTTAAACAAGAAAAATATTAGTGATAAATTTAAAATTAAAACATTTTTTTTAAAAACCCATTTCCAGTTTCTATTTTAATATTACAATGCTTATCCTGTAAATGTTTACCATTCTTTGCACATTTGTGTTTCTTCTCTCTTTGTTTTGCTAAAAAACATGTATAGTTGAACAAAACATCAAACAATAAGCACAAATGATGGAACAAAATTTTAAATTGGAAGCATTCTTCCTATCTAGTTTTAAAGTTGCATTTGCATATAATCCTAATCTTCAAAATCCACTACAAAAAGTTTGATGAATATTCTAAATAAATTTCCACTTTATTCTCCCATGCTGCACAAACTTTTAAATATGTTCAAATATGTCATCAATAAGTTTACTTTTTCATTTCTTTTCTTTTTCTGGTATTCATTAGTCTTGTAAAATTTTAAATACATTTTGGATAATGCATTTAAATTTCTAGCTTATAGTACATTTTAATCTCAGTTATCTTTGCTCATCTACCATTAAAAGTTACACACATTTTTTTTTTGTAAATATAAATTAAACATTTTCTTTAGAATTTTTCAAAAAAAAATATTTTTTACAAATCAATTGTTTAATTCAAAATGATAATTTTTTATCATACATCCCTTGTGACTAATTAACTATTTTTAATATTCTATCAAATATTTCTATCAACTTTACAAATTTAGTTCTAGGAATTTTTAATCTGTTATTCATATTTAATCTGTGATCAATAAATGTTTTTAATTTAAAATAGATAAATGAATGCTTTCTTACATGACTGCAATTACAGTTCTTTTGAAGCAATATAGTTGCTTTTCTTTTATCGTAGTTATCCCTGGCAAAATTAAAATAACAACTTGGGTTTTTCAAACTTCTTTGTGGTATTATCTTGACTATAAGAAAATGATCAGGATTAGCACTTGCATAATAATGAAGATTAGTTTACTCCCTTCTTAGTATTAATAATTTAGTTAAAAAATATTTCCCATCCTTAGATAGCTTTGTGAATGCAATTTTTCTTTCTTAAGACTTTAAATATTTTAACTTTTATAACTTTTTGTATGGAGAAAATAAATTGAGGCTGCTATCTACTTTTAACCCTTTCACTGATGATTTTAGCTATTGGCCCTCTACTTAAACTGATTCTTTTAGCTAGTGGCCCTCTACTTAAATCTGAGAACAATGTGATTGGTCTGTGTCATTTGCAATCAGTTCTTTTGTTAAAATATTAATCTAAAATACACAGAATTTTTTTAATTCAGCTTCTAAAAATTGAATAATTTTAGATTCAAATTGGTTAAATGTAATGAAAAAATAAAAATAATGTTAATAACTGTCGAAAAATATAAGAAAAATGTGTAAAAAATAGGTAGCAGTAAAACAAAAGAATTATAACTCAACCAATGATTGGGCCGTTATTCAGATCAACAGCGGTCGAGTAATTCTCTTTTTATTTCCAGTTTGCTTATTTCTCTTGTAAAATTTAAAATTTTCCAAATCAAACTTTATATTTCCATAAAGTAACATCAAATCTTATTTATGAATGTAAAAAATTACGATAGATGTTATTATTTACTTCAATTATGAACGTACACAGCTTCGTTGTCATGTCTGAATCTTCATTTAGAAACACGCCTTAGGAATTTCCTGATTACATTATGTAGCAATAATTATTTTTTGTTACGGATATTTCTCCAAATGTATTTTTCTTCTAATATTTAAAATTTTCCGAGTCAAACTTTATAATTTGATAGAGAACTATATTTTATTATTTGTGAACATAAAAAATTGCAATAAATGTAATTATTACAACAAAATCATTACGAATGTGTATAACGTGAATTGTCTTTGTTAGTGTTGCTCGTTTGTCAATCTGTCATTTAGAAACACGCCTAGAAGATTTGGTAGTATCCAATCAGAGAACAAAGACAGAGGGGTGTAACAAGTAGGCTGTCAAAATTATTGATTTTTTTGAAAAAGTATAACGCTATATGCGGATGTTTTTAGAACTAAAATTGAAAGCATGAATTTCCTATCAAATAAGTCTAAAATGAAGAAATTGCGACCAAAATTGACCAAGAGATGGCGCATGCAAACATTAAACCCATCACATCGCGTCGCATACAGACAAAAATTTTTCAAAAGACGTGGCGTCTCCGTAACTAACATCGAAAAGGTTAATACTTCTTGAATCTTTTTTTTTTGATCATCTGCTGTGTGTTTTTTTTTTGTTAAAAATCCCAGGATAAAGTGATGTCAGAGAACTGCCTACTCAACTTCTCATTGGCCAATCCTCCAAATCAATTATTATAACTTTTAAACAAAATGTTTTTCTTATTCAATTTGAAATATTAAAATCAATAAATGTTTTACAAATGAAATTAATTTAAATCATTTCTTTAAGACCAAAGTTTAGATTCTAACTATATTTTTAATAACTAATATTAATTTTTAAAAGATATTATGATTATGATAATTTTAAAATAAATTATTATCTGTAGTAAATAATTATTCCTTCTTTCATTGACTACAATTTTAGATCATTAGCTCTTAAAGGACCAATGCATTAAAAATAAATTAAAGTCAAATTTATAAGCAACGATGCTTATTTAGATTGGCATTTATTGTATTAAGATTATATAGTAGATTATATTATAAATGATTATAAATAACACCAATTATTAAATCTCTACAGAATTCTTTTTTTAAACTTTATATATTAAATTATTTATTACAGTTATACCCAATTTATAGCATTACTATTATCTTAATTTGAAATTTTGGAACTAAAATTTACATTTTATATACCATTTTTACCATGGATAACCAATCAAAAGGTTACAATATATATATAGTGAAAGGAGGTTACCTTGATAACAGTTTGAAATTGTTGATAGTTATTGATATTGGGATTGTTTATGTGTTGATTATATATATATATATATTACAACTTATTAATTGCACTTGCTTCTGAGGGAAATTAATATTGTTTTATTTGTAAAAATAAAAATAAAAAAATTGTTAAGTGTAATTTAATTTAGAAATTTTGATAACAGTATATAAGTGGTATATTATATGTCATTATTGCTGTAAAGTTATGTTTTAATCTTATATGGAAATAAAATTTAGATATTTAAGACACATATTATAAGCATAAGTTATAAACAAAAACTAAGATAATATAAGTTAATTTTATACTTCAACAGTAATACATAATTATATGTCAAGAAATAATTAATCCTAATGCTAAGGTAAGTTAGTCTGTAATATTATAAGTCAAATTAAAATTGAGTCTCTATTGTTAATTAAATAATTTAATAATAAATTATATTTTGTTCCATTATTTTAAATAAACAGAACTTAGTGTTCTCAAAATATTATAGTGGACATTTTAAATAATTGACGATAGTGTTAATTTAGATGTGTGTGAGTGTATATATGCTTAAATGACTTGTGGGATAAATTATTTTACTTCCTTATTCAAAAGTCATTTTATTATAATACACGGAAGTTAATAAGATAATTTTACTATAAAATTTAAAATTAGAAATTAATAAAAATGGGAATTTATTATATAAAACTATATTAAATGTATATAATATATTTATTAATTTAAAACAAATATTTTAAGGATTAAATATTAGGTAAGTTTGTTATTTTACAATAATTAGATAACACAATTATTTTATTTTTAAAATCAATTTTATTTCAATTAACCAATAAGAATTGGTCTTTAATTTGCCAGAGGTCACATAAAAAGCTTTATAAAAGTTGAAGCTAGGTGTCCAGAACTTCACTTACATATTTACTCTTATCATTTTAAATATTTTTTATTATTATCTGACTCTGGCTAAATTAAAGTAGTTTTACTGATTTAAGTATTGCTGAATATATAAAAAATGTACTTTTAAGATGTTAAAACAACTAAATATTATTCTGATGAATGATTAAGTAGTATGATAAAAGGAATGGAGTAAGTAAAGCATTATTCTCTATCGAGGAATAACTCATATGATCTTATCTTAGTAAATATAGGAATTTGAACTCAGACTTTCAAGCACCTTCACTATCCACACTATTTCATACTACTGATACGCATGACTACACACATGCAGAAAAGATAAATAATCACCAATATACATATTTCGTATTAAACTAGTACTCATCAGTTGGTCCAGATTACCATCTCCCATACATATATATAATCAATGCTTAGTTTATATTAAGATAGCAAATCCTTACACTTTAATGTACAGGCTTCAACCCACTCCAACATCCAACTCTTCAGCCATCCATACCATTGAAAATCTGATGATAGAATCCCCAAATCCCAACAATATTGGCATCAGCATTGAATTTGGTAATTCTATCATCATATTTTTAACGGTATGGATGGCTGAAGAGTTGGATGCTGGAATGGGTTGAAACCTGCCCATTAAAGTGTAAGGATTTGCTATCTTAATATAAACTTAGCACTGATTATATATATATATATATGGGAGATGGTAATCTGGACCAACTTAATATAAACTTAGCACTGATTATATATATATATATATGGGAGATGGTAATCTGGACCAACTAACCTTTTCTGCATGTGTGTGGTTATGTGTATCAGTAGAATGAGATAGTGTGGATAGTGAAGGTGCTTGAAAGACTGAGTTCAAATCCCCTATATTTACAATTAGGCTCTAGATATAAGAGTGCCTGGTATTTTAAATCTTATCTTAGAAGAAATGCCTCTTATCAACAAGAAGTCATCTATAATAAACTCAACAAATTCTGTAAAAATGCATTTGTTTTTTTACTTTTATACTAATTACTTTAAATTACTCAATGATTTAATTAACAGTACAATTAAATTTCGACATTATAAGCCTTTTAGAACTTTATTATTAATTATAAATAACTTTGTTTGGAACTTTTATATATTAAAGAAGTTATATAATTAAATTATTTAATTGCATTCCAAGATAAGATATTTTAAAAGCTGAATAATTTTAAAAACCTTTTTATCTACGAGGATATGTCTCCTTTATAATAATTTTGAAATTTGAAATTATTAGTGCAAATTGTTTTATAGAAGAATTGGATATCTTAAAGAAGAAATTTAGATTTAAAGCTTCCTATTTTATATAATATTCATGTGAATAATTGATAAATTGTGTTCCACTGCTACTCACAAATAAATAAAGTTGAAAGGTAAAATAATTAGTATAAAAATGCTTATAATGCAACTCAAGCATTGGTGGTCGAGAGGTTAGCGACAGCTGTTTTACAAGCAGTTGTTCCGGGATAGCGGGTTCGCTTCCCGGCTGATGCTATGACACATGAGAAAAAAAAGTGTAAACGTCTACCATTTCAACTGAAAAATTAATTATCATTATGTTATTGAAAGTTAGAACATAGAAATAAGTCCTACTATAAAATGATGGAATACCTATCACACCTGCTTTAAAACACTTTCTAAGTTCAAAATTAAAAAAAAAAAAAATGCACTAAACCAATTTAAATCATCATGTCGAATTCCGTATTTCAACAGCTCTGAGTAATTAACTATATCTTCTTTATTATTATGATGAGAAAACTTTTGTATTTATTTATGATTCCATTGGATGATGTATTGCAAATTAAAAAGGAAGAAAGAGAAAAAAGCGAAATCGTTGGCTCTCGATGTTATAACTATTTTTATTTCAATTACCCATCATCAAGGAGTTCATTTCTCCTGAATAATAAATGTGTTTTTATTTTCAAATATATTAGTAGATAATCTTTTATTTTATTATTATAGAGTATATGAGCACAGACTTTCATACCACCCACCACTCTCCACTTTATCTCATAACACTGATATACTTGAACACATATATGTCAAAAAAATAACCACCAATCTCCGTATTTCATGCTAAACCAGCAGTCATCAGTTGGTCCAGATTACCATCTCCACACATATATGCTATAAGTGTTCAGATATATATTAAGATAGCCAATCTTTATACTTTAATGGACAGACTTCAATCTACTCCTCACTCCAACTCTTCAACCGTCCATCCAATTGAAAATCTGATGATGGAATGCTCAAAGGCCACCCTGAGAGTGAGATTTTTATCACACCCATGTTGACCTAAGGTCAATCTGACCCCTCATGTACAGGACATAATCCATTTAATACATATACAAGGGATGGATAGACATCTCTACTATGTAATAACTGAAACACAGGCTTATTATGTACCTGTGTCTATATATGTAATATATAGGGTATATGAGCACAGACTTTCACACCACCCACTACTCTCCACTCTATCTCATAAAACTGATACACTAGAATACATATATGTCAAAAAGATAAATAATAACCAATATATGTATTTCATGCTAAACCAGCAATCATCAGATTAGCAAAAATTATAGATTGATTGTTCATTATGGATTAAATATACCATTAATATGTATGCTAATCAGAATTGTATGTTGTAATTAACTTTTATTAATAGTTAAAAAAAGAGTAATATTTAGTTTCTTATTCTAACTAGCTATGCTTAATTATTAAGTATGATTGTATACCTTATATTGCTATTATACTTGGATAAAGGTAACTAGCATTTAATGTTTTCTATTTTATTATTAAATGAATTGATTTGTGATACTAGATACATGTGTTTTAATGAATGCTTGTTCTTTAAAATAATTATCACTATTTGATTTCATATATTTGTAAATATAAGGTTATACTATGCTATGATGTTTATTGTGACTATACTATTTCTTTTGCCATTGATCTTTTTTTTTTGTAATATGATTATAACTTAGATTGGGGTATCATTAAGTTTTAATGTCCTAGTATTGGTTATAAAATGCAATATTGATATTGTATTTTTGGTATTAGTACCTTCAGTTATTTTAAATTGCAACGGGAGAGTTTAATCTTGACTATTTTAGGTGCTGTTGGTTAGTTCCTATGTGACACCATTATTTTGTCTGGTAATTATATTTAAGATTTTTTGTGGATAGTTAAATTGTTTCATATCCATAAATGCAAATAAAAAGATCTCAGGATTTATCAGGCCATTTAAGATTATATAGTTTATGCCTTGGTGTATCCACTATTCCATTCTTATTTGGAATCTCATTGCAGATTTAGTATGGAATTATATATATCACATGTTTTTTGACAGTCTGATTATAGGAATACAACTGGTACACTCTAATGTATGACTGTTATAGATTAATAGAAAGTTGAAGCAATAAGGCAAAACAAATAGATAATTTATTTATATAATAAAGTACTTTTATTCTTGACATTTTGTGGGATCAAAATTGGTAAATAATGTATGCAATAGGTAAGAATAATTTTAAATAAGGCATGTTTTAAATACAAATGCTAAAGAAATTCATTGGCATAAATGTTTTATACACCATATAATAAAGAAAAAGTACTAAAGGTTATCTACATTAATATTAATTAGTTTTAAGGCTATACTCCTTTCAGAAGTAAGAACTTCTAGAAAATATTTATGGATCTTGAGGATATTATAGTGTATCATTAGTATAAGATATTTATGGTGAGTTATGTTAATGTTTATAAATAATATTTCAAAAATTTTTGAGTACTTGTTAAAATTTTATTGGGCTAATCTATGTTTTGTAATCTTGGAAAAGTTAATTTCTAATTAATGTTATTTGTGAACAAAAGTAATAATTTTCAAACTTCTAAAAGAAATGGATGATTATGCAAATAAGTTTCTCCCAATATTCATTTTTAATTTTATATATATATATATATATATATATATATATATATATATATATATATATATATATATATATATATATATATATATATATATACATATAATTTTGGTGGATATTAATTGTATGAAATAACATCATATAATGTATAATTTTATATACTGTTAGACTAAATTGTTATATTTGCGATTGAAACTTTAGTTGTCATGTCCCATCATTTCTTATTTATTGTTGTTTTGTTGACATCTTTTTAATCAGAAAGCACATTATTTATTTTAATTTCACACTTAGAAATAAATTAATTTTATGGAAGAATAAAACATTGATTAAACATGTTATTATTTAATGATTCAAATGTTGCTATATATTTAAAGGTACAATTAATTTATAGTATTAGAAGGATTTTAGAAAGGTATTATTACCTCAACATTGGATAATTTATCCTCACAAGAGCATAACCTTTAGTAGATCACATATGATCAGAGATTATTGTTATTTTATTATTGTCAGAATTAATATTATTCTTAAGATATAGAATAAACTTGCATAACTCCATTTAGAAATCTGATATGTCACAAATATTGTTAAATTTGGTATTTGAAATTGGTTGTATTTATTATATCATTAAAATTTGTCATAGATTCAAGTATTATTGGTATTTTTATTCTATTATACCATCATAAGAGATGATTTATTATTAGCAGAATTAATGTTATCAAAGTATGAGATATAATTATTATCATTATTAAATACAATAAAATAATTATTTTACTGTAATCACTATTAATTGTACAGTAAGAAGAAGAAGTAATACAAATTATTATTAGTATTTACAATTTTATAATGTAATTATTGTTATTAACATATAGTTTTTAGTGTTACACTTAGACTACTCTTCTATTAATTCTGGATAGTTGGATATCAACAAAATTCCTTTGCTATCCAATTATCTGTTTCTCAGTCATTGTTTTACTGAGAAATTATTTACAAGAAATCATAAGAAATTACAGTTAGCAATAGTTATTAAAACTTACACTTCAATATTATTATAATATTATTACTTCCCAAATTAGAAATTAGTTTATAACAAATTGAATAAATTTTCATTATTATTATTATTGAAATCTTATAATGGCTGAATGCAATTAAATATGTACTTAGGTGCATGTTTAATTTTGAAACAAATTTAATCATACAATTTCATGACTAGTTAGATTTCATTATAACAAGAGTTTATTATTATTATATTTTATTAATTATCATAATTTATATATTGGATTGAAATAGGGTTCTTTATGATATATATGATAATAGTATAGTATAACTTTTTCATATCATTCTTATCATTAGCTGCTAAGCAACATTTGCTACTAGCATTAGCATCATCTTTTTGTTTGCCCTTCATCATCTTGTGCCAATTAGATTGCTAATGTATGCTTTTAATATACATGTAAAAGAGCAAACAGATATCAATCACATTATTTGGAAAGAAATTCATGGACAAGTAATGCTTTATAATGGAATGAAACATATATTAAGAAATAAATTACATGTGACAAAAATTAAATAAGTTAAGATTAAGTAGAAGGGAAAATATTTACAAATGGAAGCACTAAAATAAACTTGGAAATATTTTTATCTAGTAGTGAATCACTTTGTTTTACGGTTATTTATATAAATATGAATAATCAATGAATACCAGCTAATGGATCAATTAGATTATTTATTAATGTGGAGAAAATACTAAACTTAAATTCAATAGAAAAAAATAAGACATTAATAATTAGTAAGAATAAAACTGAAAAATGATGTTATCCTCTTGCACATATAAAATATAAATATTTACTTTTAACTCAAATATGCAAATTATTTTTAAATATTAACAATCTTCAATAATATTCCTGACTTGAATCAAATAAATAAGAAAATGACAATTACAGCATACATAGGTGGAAGTAAAACAAAACATATCAAATCATGTGTACATTTTCAACTGGAGCATCACAATGTATTAAAAAGAGAAGAAATATGAAAATATATAAAAATGATGTACTTACAAGAATTAAATATCTGGAATTTTGTGATACAAAAAACAGTTAATGATGATATAATGAAAATATGAATTGAAAAAAAAAGCTATAGAAGAGAACATAAATTTACTATATATATATATATATATATATATAGTAAATTTATGTAGTATATATATATATATATATATATATATATATATATATATATATATAATGTAACATCATGGTTATTACAACAAGTTAAAAATTTGACCCTTGCTAAATTTTAAACATTTCTATTCATCATAATTTAAATGTTATCAATAGCTTAAAAGAATCAGGTGAACACAACAGTGAAATTAGTGATGAAGTTGTACACCAAATATCTAAATGATAATGATGTACCAGATAATTGGAAAAATTAATAGTGATATTAATATTAAAAAAGGTAAAGAAGATGTTAAGAATTACAAACCTATCATTTTTGTACAAGATCTTTAAAACTCATCTGTATAAAACTTTGGACTCAAACTAATTACAAGGAGTTGGATAATAATGGTTGTAGCACAATAGATAACATATAAGTAGATATTTCCAAATTGTGAAGACTATTTATAAAATGCAATTCAACTAAGAAGAGTAACATTTATAAGAGCATGTGACAGGGTGATTTCATATCATTAAATCTTTTTACCATAGATTTATGGAAATAATTTTTAGATTAAAATTGGAAAGTGAGGGAACAAAAATGAATAAAAGTTCTTTAAAGGATTTAGATTTTGCAGATGATATGATTATGTTTTTGCATAATACTTCAGAGGTTCAGGAAAAAGACTAAAGTAATATACAATAGTTTTTCACAAACATAGAAAAACCAAGTTTGCTATTAATGAATTAGAAGAAGTTAACAACTATGTCTAATATATATGGGAATATAATGAATGAAATTAATAATAGAATTAAACTAATAGTGCTTTTGAAAAGTATAATTATTAAAAGTAATGTGTCAGGAAACCAGTTCTTATATATGTATGTGAGCCATGGATAGAAAACAGAGCAATACAAAAATTTTAAAACCATATAACCAAGTATGGGGAGAAATGTTATGAATAACAAGATAAAATTCATGGGTTAGAGAATAAACAGACATCAGTGAAAGACTTAAAATAGAGCTGAAATGAATTTATTTTTAGAAAGGATAATAATAAATTGACAGTTGAAGTCTTAATTAATCTTCATCATGAGAGATTGTATAGAATTGAGAAAATTACCATGAGGAAAATGGATGAATAAAATGAATTTTCTATTGTACCTTTTTTACAGTATATCAGTACTGGTTGAAAATGATAATGTATTCATTTACTTTAAAAAGCCTTATGATGTTAATACTTTTATGTTTATCCATGTTTATGAACTATTATTCAAATTTAGGTGAAACATGCAATATTATTTTGACAGTGGAACATGAAATATTATTGGATAGATCAATAATTCTAAACAAACTTAGGTTTTTTTTTTTAATATCTGGCTCATTACCAACATAAACGAACATCGGTAAGTGAATATTTAATTATTTCTAGCTTGAAAGAAAATAAATGTCAGTATATTATTAGTTATTTAAAAAAACACATGTCGTTTGAGCACCCAGGTGGCAGGTTGAGCATATAAACCGATAGGTTAAACATATAAACTTCATTCATTTGATCATTCTTAGATTTCTAACTATATGCTAAACTATATAAACAAAGCTATTAAACTCTTACCTCCCCCTCAGGATTGCGTATCCTGATATATTAAAATCTTCTACACTGCTTTTGTTTGGAGGACGCTGTGATGGTTTTTGTTCTATTCTGGATTATTTAAGGCTAGTTTGCCAACACATTAATTTTTATATCTGTGTGTATGTGTGCATATATGTATTAACTATTTGGATTTACAAAGGTGCACGTGTGTAGATAACAAGCAGTATAATATTTCTGCTTCTTTTTATTATTATTAACACAGTAAACTTGAAATACTATTTTTTGGCATCTTGCCTTTGATTTAAAAAAAAATACACTTCACAAAGCAAGTTGATTGTCAATGCTACTAGTATACAAGCAATATTTAGTTCAGCATTGCAACCCATGAATTAAATAGCGTATCATATAGTGTTTTTTCTCCCCTTCTTGCTTTTCCAAACGCAAAACAATCCCATGGCATTCATTCTCAAACACAATAGCGAGGAAAGTGTTTTTTTTTTTTTTTAAAGACTTTCAATGGTTTATTTATTCTGATTTCTCCCCCCCCCTTCTATATAAAGCTGATATTATCATTGGCATGAATAGTTTTTTGTGGTTGATTTTTTATTTTTTAAAAAAGAAAGCAATATCATGCTCTGTATTGATGATAATCAGTTCTTTCTTGCATTTGTTTGACAAGAGCGTAACTAATTTCGTTTGTCGCTTTTTTTAACAGCATTAAAATATGTTCTTTTTCCCTCTTAATCATTATTACTTTTAAATGTAAGCTGAGCATTCATTTCTTTTTCCTTTTTCTTTAAATATATCACAATTATATAATAGGGAATAGAAGCTTATACGAGTACCATGTTAAGACTTTTTATTAATTGATCCAGAATTACAATTTTTAATATTATTTTATACTTTCTAAAAAAATTAAAACTTTGACAAATTCATTATTTTAAGATTATTTATGGTTAATATTGAAATAAATTATGATATAATTTAATTTACTGTATAACATTTTTTTTTTTAGCATTTGGCCAAGCGTTTTGAGAAATTAATTAAGTAAAAGTTAGCTAACATTTTAATAACGAATTTATGGCTAGTTATTCAATAAGTCATGTGATATTCGGACATCAAAATGTCAAATTAAGATAATAGTGTTATTTAAAAAATAGAATGTGTATTGCTCAAAAATTCTGGATTTTCGATTCATGGACCTTGAAGTCGAGAGCCACCAACTTTACCTCTGCACTGAATATGCATAACAATGATTCTATTTAATTAACTTAACAGTGACTTTGATTTTATTTTACTTCATTTGAGAATCACCTCTTTTTAACTCAAAGTTTGATGTGCATCTGGTGGCTTCAACTCTTTAAATCAAAAAGGTCATGACATTTTATCAAAATAAAACAAGGGATTTGGGTTTATGAATTATCTAGAATGAAATATGGGAGCTGTTTAAGTTGATTTTATTAATTTTTAACATATTAATTGTAAGTTGTACAGGACACTATCTTAAATTTCTTTACTAATAGAAAGCTTTGTTGCTAAAACAATCATGTGATATTTGTGCATCTAAAATTATTCAATCTGTGTGTTTTAAATATAGACAATAAACTTTTACTTTATTACTGCAAGGAAGGGAACTGCAGATTTAATAGTTAAATTTTTTAAATTAAGTTTCATTTGAAAAGTAAATAAAAATTAAGATTGATTATGTGAATAGTATTGTTGGATTTAGCCTAGCATCATTTTGACATCCTGAGAAAATAAGATGATTATTTTACTTTTATTTTGAAAAGTTTTTTTACACAAACTTTATATTAAACAAGAAATAACACTATTTTGTTTGTCATATGAATCAGATATGAATGACTTATGAAAGAATCCAGGACAAATTATTTATGTTTTTTTTTTGTTCAGATGGTTTGATATTGAAATCAAAGCATTTTTGAAAAACAAGTGGTCAGTTTTTTAAAATTTGATTATAGAGTTTTACTATGCAATGATAACAATTTGTTTCCCAAAGTTTTTGTAAACCAAAAAGTGCTATATAAAAATAAACAATTGTAAAGATTTCCTTATGATACTAAAAATCAAATTCAAAATACATCATCATCATTATCAACCATTATCAATCCACTGCAGGATAAAGGTCTCTCTAAGTTCAATCCATCTTCGATCTTTAGCTTCTTTTCTTCACATCACTTCTGCACACTTTCTTATTTCATCCATCCATCTCACATGCAGTCTCTTTCTGGGTCTTTTACAATCTTTTGGAATCCAGTTTAAAATTTCAATTGTCCATCTATTATCATCTCTTCTAGTAATATGTCCAATCCAACTCCACTTCAGTCATTTAAATTTTTCAATGAGGTCTGTAGCACCTGTTTGTTCTCTTATCCATATATTGAGTTTTTGATCTCTTCTTGTTATTTCTAACATGCATCTCTCCATACTTTTTAAATTGGTCTGAAGTCTCTGCATTGCTTTTCTATTAAGTGTCCAAGTCTCAGATCCATAGGTAAGAACTGGTAAAACACATTTATTAAAAACCTTTCTTTTCAAACACATAGGCATATTTCCTTCTAGTATCAAGTTATTTTTACTAAAAGCACTCCAACCGAGTTTAATTCTATGATTAATTTCATCCATTATGTTTTCATCTGTATTAATAATCTGACTAAGGTATTTGTAGCTGTTAACTTCTTCTAACTCATCATAATCAATCTTTATTTTCATTTTTTTTTTATTTAAAAAATTTAGGTTTATTAATAATAGGTATATACAAATGTTTTCAGTGATATTTATAAATGTTTATATAGTTATAGGTTCTCCAAGAATTTGTGTAGAATGAGATGAGATCTGATTTGTTTGTTCAGTCAGATTGTAGATCAGAGAAAAATTAGTGTGTGTTTAGGACATTTTTATGTCCATAATTTAGTCAGATATTTGTGTGTTTCTTTTACCTGTTATAGAATTTATCAATCATTAGGATTGATGTCATTTTGTAGGTAGGGTATTTTGAGCAATTTCCATGTTTTTTCATGTAGAAACTTTGAGGAGAGCATTCTGTCTTTCTTTTGTAGTTTTGAAAGGGTAGCAAGAAAGAAAGAGTTTGCTTCTGGCTGGGGAATGCTAAACTTTAATTTACATCTTGTCACCCAGATAGAATATGTAACAAATATTGCTATCCTAATGGCGGGGAAGTCTCTTTCCTTAATACACTCTTTGATTGTTAGAATTTTATAGTAATCAATAATACTATTTTGAGATATTATGAGTTTAATCCTTCCCAATCCCATGCAAGAAAGCATGATGTGTTCAAATGTTTCTTCATGCATTAAGCAGTTTGAACAAATGGGGGCTATGTTTTTATACCTCTTTTGTAATGCAGGAACCAATTGGTATGCATTGTATTTAGGTTCACCTTTATTAGATAATCAAGGAATTTGGGTTTCAACTTCCAGAATTTGAATAAGGTGGTGATTCTGTAATTGTAACAGCCAAGACTTGTTTTAATTTGGGGTGGTTTAGGACTTATTAAATTGTGTGCATCCGATATGTTAATTTTGTTTTTGAATACATCAGTAGCGGTGCTGTTATGTTGTTTTAGAAGGGAAATTAGTTGGTCTAGCCAACCAGAATTGATAGGAGAGGGAGTGTCTGTAGGTATTACCTCTCTTAATATTAGGGGTTTGCCAAATTTTTGGATAAGGTTGAAGATTAGTGTGTGGCCTTTTTGATAGTTAATGGCTTGAATGGAATGTAGAGACATTCCATTGAGTTTTCTGTGATATTGCATTCTTGAAATACTAATGGAGGTTATGTGGTGCTTCCAAAACAGACCCGCATATATCCTATTGATTTTATTAGTGAAGGTCTTTGATACGGATATGATGGGCAAATAGTAAGCTATTTTAGACATTACTTTCATGTTGAATAAGGCCACCTTGCCTTGGAGGGATAAACTTTTGAGAGTGTCTGTGTAAGATGATTTGTTGAGTCAATGATGATATTCTGTATATGTTTCGACATGGCGGATTGGGATTTATATATAGGGAATTCTAGAAAATTATGGGGTCTGCTAGAAAGTTAGATTTGATTTTTCTTCCATTAAGAATATGCCATGATGATGACTTTTCAGGGTTTATGGTCAGCTGTGAAGTTTAGAGAAATTGTTAAGGATTTTGTAGAGAGGTTTTAGGAATTACTGGGATGGTAGGAAAATAAGAACATCATCCATATAGGCGATGGTCTTAATCGATTTCTTGATGCATGGTATAAATACTCCAGGGAGGGAGTTCTCTAATGCTATTAACAGGGGGATTAATATAGCATGAAAAGAGTAGGGCACTCAGTGGGGATACCTGCAGAATAGATCTGGTAGGGGAGAAACCATTGGAATATAACCCGTTGAGCGATATGGGTATTAGTCTGTTGTGGAAGAGGTTATCAATGATTTGGATAATTTCTGTGAGAATTTCACATTCATCCAGTAAATCAAGTAGAGTATTAACACTGACTGAATCAAATGCTTCAGTAATGTCAATCTGAACTGCAATACATTTGGACAATTTTTTAGATCTGATATGATCCAGTAATATTTTGACTTCTCCCATTGCAGTTAGTGTGGATGATCCTTTTCTGGCAAATTGTGATTCTGATATTTTGTTTAGGATTTTGTTTTGTATTTTTCTTTTATGATTCCCTCTATTATTTTTATGAGGATAGGGGTCATGGATATGGGTCTTAAGCTGTTGATGGATGTTGGATCTCTGTTTTTTTTTAATGAATAGAACCATCACTATTGGATAGAGGTTGGCGATTGATCTTTTCTATGATGATAAATGGTTAATCATTTTAATTAAATGGGTAAAATTTTTGTATAAAACTGATAAAAGGCTGATATGTCTGTAATTTCTAATATCTTTTTATCACCTTTTTTAAATATTAATATTAACACTGCATTTTTCCAATCATCTGGTACATTTTTATCATTTAAACATTTGGTATATAACTTTGCTAAAAAAAATCTATTTTTTCATCTGCTTCTTTTAATATATCAATTATAATTCCATCAATATCTCGAGCCTTTCCTTTCTTTATAAATTTAGTTGCATGTCTCACTTCTTCATTTAAAATTCTGGGCAATTCAGAAGATATAATAGATATAGGAGGTACTTGTTCTTTATTACTATATAATTCTTGATAGAAATCTTCCACCCATTTTATGATGTCATCTCTTTTTTTAGTAATAATTCCATGTTTTTTTTCTTATTGCAGATATAAATTTCCTACCAATATCAAAATGTTGTTTTACACTCTTGAGACTTTTATTCTCCTCTACAGCTTTCCTTGCTAGTTCACAGTTATACTTTCTTATATCATTTTTAATTCTTTTCCGCACCATTTTACAAAATTTGAGGTATTCAATTATTTTCAATGCATCATTTTTGCATATCCTTATATTCATTCTTTTCTTCATAAATTGTCTAGTCTCAGTAGAAATTTTATTGGTCAATTGCTGCTTTTTTTTACCAGCTCTCTTTGTTGCAGTTTTTAAAAGTGTATCAGTTACTTTCTTATTAATTTCATTCAAATCTGAATCATTTTCAAAATTTACTAATATTTGAAACTATTGTAAGTTCTAATTTAAATTCATTAAAATGTTTTTGAATATTAGGAATATCAACTGTAAATATTGTTTTTCTTAATATTTTTGTCTCTCTAGTTTTGCATTAACATGTTCTATCTTACATCTTACTAATCAATGTGTTAAATTTATTAAAAACATTACAGTATTGAAATATGTATTTTCAGTTAGTCAAAATATAATACAATTCTGCTGTATCTTCATTTGGATGCTTCAATGTCCATTTCCTTTCAACATTTTTCACAAAATAAGAATTCATAATAAAAAGTTTTTCTTTTTCTGAAAACTCCACAAGTCTATGTCCTCTCTCATTTCTATTTATCATAACCAAAATTACCTACAGCATTTTCATCTTTCATTTGTTTACCAATTCTAGCATTAAAGTCTCCCATAACATTTTTAAAATGTTGTTACTCTTATCAAAAGTGTTTTGTACATCCATATAAAAATCTTCTACTACTTCATCACTATGAGAACTTGTTGAGGCATACGCCTGAATTATCTGCATTTGGTATCTGCTATTAAATTGTATAACTAATCTTGCCTCTCTATTTGATAATCTCCACAATGTTGTTCTTCCACTTTTTATTTATAATGAATCCTACTCCACTTGTATTTCCAATATTTGTGCCTTTATAGTAGAATACATGTCCACTTTTTAAATCAATTTAATATGTGTTTAATATTTAGTAAAAAAAAAAAAAGCCAATTATAAAATTGGAAAAAAAAGTAATAAATAATTAATTATTATTTTATTAAGCATATTCTTAACTTTTAAAATGCACCAAATAATGGATAAATATAATGTATAAATAAGCACAATACAATTGTCATGGCTTTTTTTATTTTTTAGAAAATCAGTGTTTATAAACAGTTTACAATTTCCATGATGGGTTTAATATCTTTTCGACTTGTCATTAAATTGAAAAGAAACCTGTACAAGAAAACAGCTAATATTTTGTAAATTCTCTAATTTATTTATTTTTTGCACTTTGTGATATATTATCACTGTTGTTAATGATGTTTTTGTAAACCCTTACCAATAAAACATCGATTTTTTCATTGTTGTTATGCTATCACATTTTGTGCCATCTACCAGTTTATTTTATCCTTTTTTTAAAAAAAAAAAAAAGATTAATATCCACAAAGTAATGTTGAATAACAATTACAAAAGTTTGTTTTGACTTTTTTTGCTGCTACTGTTCAACTTTATGAAGAAAATTATTAGGATAAATTAAAAAATAAAGTAAAAGTTAATAAAATCATTTTTGAGGTAATCAAAATAATTTATTTTTAATGTATTTTATTATGTGTGATAAAGATTTATTTTTAATTGAATGGTGAATAAAACATTAATTTTTTGCCAGTATCATTTACATTTATAATAACAGACATTTTTGCCTTGAATGAAATATAATAAATAAAAATTAATTAACATTTTCATTGTTGATTCTATCTGCTTAATGAAGCTGGACTGTTTGTTATATTTTATTCACTATGGCTCTGTTATAAACTAATATTACTTTAGAAAAAAGTCACTATTTAGTCTCATTTTCAGCTGCTTAATTTTATTTTTTAAGGAAAGTGAATTTATATTTTACTTTTATTTTTGTACATAAATGATAGATGTAACCAAGAAAGTAAAAGAATTTTGTCAAGCATTGGTGGCCTAGTGATTAGTATAGCTTCCTGGTCAACACATTTGACATATGAAAAAAAAAGTAAAAGAAGTTTAATTTACTTGGACTTGGCATAATATAATGGAAAATTTTCACATTATACTTTTTATGAAAAATGGTTTGTGTTAATTTATTTATAATTCTTATTTATACCATTCAAATATATTTTCATTTATTTCAACTATATTTTTATTAATAAAAATAAAATATATCCAATTTTTAAGTTTTTTTTATATGTACTAATGTTTTTTTTTTTTGAAAAATCAAAATAAATTATTATAGAAAATATTTTAATTTTTTTATAAGATAAGTTGAAATTGAAGGTTACATATATACAAAATTAAAAACAATGTTTTAAGCCTTATCTTGATTTCATTTAAACTTCTGTGAAAAGGTTTATAATATTTAAGATAATGTTTATATTTTTTAATTTATTTTTGATGCACTTTGTATTATATTATCAATGGGTTTTTGTTCAATAATTATTTGACAAGTAAAACTTTGAATTGTTTTTATTATATCTTCACATTTATGACAATGATACTTTTTTTACCTACAATATAAAAATAAAATTAATAAATGTAATGTACAGTTGATCTACAGTATTAATAATGTAAATGACTACATTTTTTTGCCATCCTTTATAAAGAAATACATTTAGATAAATTGAAGATTTTACTATTAAAAATAAGGTCAGTAATAATTAATTAAGAAAATCATACTACACTTACTGTACACACTTTTCAAATATTTTAGTGCATTTTATTTTATGTTTTTTTTTGCATGATTTTAAGATGTGATAGTAGCAACATCAGGAGTTCAACATCCATGATTTACATTACAACCCAACTCTGTAATTTCCAGCACTCATGATTTTTATACACTTCTGAACAATAAACCACTTTATGCTGAGGAACAAAAAAACCCTTATTGTGGATAATGAAACATGGATTGGGTGAGGTTTGTTGGCAGTTAGTAATAAGGCTGAGTGTATGCTCATTCTCAAGGGGCATATTCTGACAATGCTGGTTTATAGATTGGACTGCTCTTTAAAGAGTGACCATGTGTCCAAAAAATTGTCTGTGGGATTTGGGTGATTGTGGTTTGTTTACTTTGGATACTAGCACCATCTGTTAGGGAGTTATTATTTTCTCTGCTTCTATGGAAATGGCTCTTGTTAGTTCCACAAAAGCTGCAGATCCTAGTTATGTAGTCTTTTATGAGGTGTGTTCTGTGACCGCAGTAAAAACATTGAGGTTTTACACTTAGAAAAGAAAGGATCATTGGAGTGTTTCTATGTTTTACTACTGTGGGGATATCAGTGGGGTTTATCTTCTTTTTTAGTTGCAGTTCAAAGGTGGCAATGTTGGAGAGTATATGCAGCCTGTTCTCTTTTTTGGTAGGTAATTAAATTTATGGATTTTTCCAAATGACAGCAGTATGTTTTGTAGTTGATCTTCTTTGAAATCCATGATACAGTTTTTAATCTTACCATATAGAATGGAAGATCTTTTGATGTCAGTGTATCAAATGAATCTATTGTCTATTGTTTTGAGAGCACCTTTAAAGTTATTATGACTTGCACAGCTACTGAACTCGAGTGCAATATATCTGTCATTTGAGTGTGTAAGAATGTGATGTATTCCTTTACCAATGTTGTTTTGTTTGATCAGATCATACAAGGAATCAATGAAGAATTTGAACAGTAAGCAGTTTGAGTCAGTTGTAGCTAATATGAGGCTTTTGTCATTGTTGTAATTAGTAAGAAAGTTTGGGAGGGATAGTTTGATTAAATCTATGCTTGAGATCAGCGCATTGATTCTTGTTGAAATTAGATGTGGAAAAAGAATTTTTTGTTGAGATCAGATGAGAATCAATATTAATAGGGTCATCAGAATGTTTGATTAGGTCTAATATCATAGAGTCCGGCATTTCAAAAGTAACAAGAGAATCTTTGCACAGTTATATATTATTTGAGTGGACTAAATTAACTCCCAGTATTTTGATAGAATTAGGTTGATGAGAAGTGCCAGTTTTAGTAATATTAGCATATGAAGGCTTAGATTGATGATTTATAAAATATCTAGAATTAGTTTGATAGATTTTATTTGTGCTTTGTGAGTAATTATAATTATAATTAGTTAAGATTGAAGTTTTAGAATTATTTTGATTTAATTTCATGGTTTTAAGGGGACTTGTGTTTAGCACCTCTAGTGGGAGGTTGCATGTTTCAGAGTCAACATAATTGGAAATGGATTGTGTTATTGTGGATGCTTCATCTCCTTTTATTTTTGGGTCTTAATGAAAAATACTGCTTTGAGATGTTTCAACAGTTTGTACATATAACTTTTAAGTGTGATTGTGGTTTTGGTTGGCTCTTTTTTGCATCTGAATCTGATTGGAGGAAAGTCATTATTTAAGTTGAAATATACATTGTCATCATGTTCAATTTCGATTTTTGGTCCTATGAATTTCTGTTTAACTTTATTTTTATTTATATTTATGTCATCTCCTGAGAGGCTTTCATTGCTTCTGTTGACTGCTGTTTGGTCTCTGCTATCAGAGATGACTGTTTTAGCATGGCTTTCATTTTTATTTTTTGTGAAATTCTTGCCAGTTGTTTTAGAATTAGATATGCTTTGATCTATGATTTGCTGTTGCTTTGTTGTTTGCTTATTGCAGATTCTGTCTTTAGTGATTTTACAATGTTCCTGATTAGTATATTGATTGAGTTGATGTGTAGGAACACTTTGAGGGAGCTCATTTGACATAATCGTTTTTTTTTTGGCTGTTGATTCTAAAAGGTAATTTTGAGCGAATGCTAATTCTGTATCTAAAAAAAAATTATTTTTATCTTTATGTTCATTTGAAGTATTTTTTGGATTAGTCATTAGGTTACTATTTAATTTTTCAGTTATGTTTTGATAACTAGTTGTGAATTTTTTTGTTTTATAAGATCTGTAGACAATGGTAACATTATTATCACTGGGGCCTTGCATAAGTTTGTCTTGTGATTTATTCAATAAAGCTTTTTCAGTTGAAGAGCTGACTGATTTCAAGTTATTAGGTAAGAATTTAAATTCTATAGTGCTTTTAATTATTTCAGTACTTGTTTCTATCTGTTGTAGTTTTAAATCCAGATTTTGAGGCTCATCCTTTGACTCAGAACAAAAAATAGATGAAGAACAATTTGAAGAAATGCTGTTGGAGGAAAGCAATCAATTTTCCTGTATTCTATCATTATTTTTAATTTTTACATAATTATTAGTTTGCTTATTAGTTTTGATTATGGCATTTTTCCTTTATTAATCTGAACTTGGCTTAACTAAGTATTAACTGGACTAACATTATGTTTCAGGCTCCAGACCTTTTCTTCTTCTAAACTGTTATCTTCTGTTCAATTTAATTTGATATTATAAATTCCAGTTATTTTTTTAATAAATGGAAGTTTTGCTGATTGTAAATTAATAGGAGTGTCTGTTTTTAGGTTAATCAACTGAGTTGAAATAGCATCGGCTGAAAACTCTGCCTCATATTTGAGGGAAGTAAATCTTACATTATCTGAAAACCCTTCTTCATCGGACATTATATTTTATCTATTATGGAATATTTAAGTAGAATTTTGAGTATTCCTTTCAGACTTGGGGGACTTAGGTTGAGATTTACCTTTTGTAGAATTATATGATTTAGTTTTTGGTGATTTTGAATTGATTTCAGATTCACTATTATCTAGTGTGGCCATGTTTTTATTCAGCTCATTTTTTTAAAAAAAAAAATTGGGATCAAGGATCTATTCCTTAAATCCATGCAGTAAAAAGAGAAGAAAAAGACTTACTTTAATCAATTTGGATGTTTTCTTGCCTTGTTTAAAACAAGAAAATATTAATTTGAAAATTTTAAGGAAGAGCTCTAATGAAGACTACTGAACTCTAAATTGCCACAGGTGACACTGATGAATGTGATTAGTAGACCCTAATCAAGTATTTTATGAAAACTGTTATGTAGATTATAGAAACAAAATGTAGCATTTTAATTTTTTTCTATACTCCTGCATATAAAACAAATGAAAATAAATCATAAATTTTATTTAAATTTTACATTGAAATTATCATTCATTGTAATACAAATAATTAACATGTTTTCATCACCATCATCATCATCATCATCATAATAATAATAATAATAATAATAATAATAATAATAATAATAATAATAATAATAATAATAATAATAATAATAATAATAATAATAATAATAATAATAATAATATATCACATGATCACCATCTTTTATGCTAGCACATAACTATTATTAAACAGGCAAAACTCTTCATACAATAATTCCACCATGTGCCAACCAGAGTAATCAATGGATGTCAGAAGGTTTGTGCATAAAATCCCCATCTAGTGTCTATTCATCCAATATCCCCAGACTAGTTTATGGCTTGTGACCTTCGTCAGTGAGGGATCCTCACTGATGAAGGCCAAAAGCCAGAAACTAGTCTGGGAATATTAGATGAATAGACACTAGATGAGGATTTTATGCACAAACCTTCTGACATCCATTGATTACTTCACACAGGATGGCACTGCTGTATTGAGAGTTTTGCCTATTTAATAACAGTTATGTGCTAGCATAAGAGATGGTGATCATGTGATGTTTAGTGGTTTAACACCAATCCTGCCTAATAGGATAGTGGTGACTATGGTTGTTAAAGGGCTAAAAACACCAAAATGTAAGAGTGCTGAACTGAGTTCAGATCCATTTTCACTGATGAAGGCTACAAGCCAGAAACTAGAACGGGGATATTGGATGAGTAGGCACTAGATGGAGATTTTATACACAAGCCTTCTGGCATCATTGATTACTCTGGTTGGCACACACAAGGTGGTACTACTGTATGGAGAGTTTTGCCTATTTATTATTATTATTATTATTATTATTATTATTATTATTATTATTATTATTATTATTATTATTATTATTATTAATAATAATAATAATAATAATAATAATCATCGAATTGTTAGTTGCGATAGGTGTCATGTTAACAGTTTGGGAGAAATTTAAATTATTTACTTTCACGTGTATGTTTATAATAAATGATAAATAATTCATCATATATATGTAATATTTAAATGCAAATATGCTTTGTATTCTTGGAGTTTGGATGTAATATAATAGATTTGAACAAAATGGTCATGTGAATCGGTTGTATGAGATAAAGTAGATAGCTGTAGGGAGCTTGAAAGTCTGTGGACCAATCTCCTATACTACATATATATGAAAACATTATTTCATAAATTCTAAGTTATGCATGTATATGAAAATAATTTTTATATGTAATTGCAAATTTTATATGTATAAATTCATTAACAGTATTTATATCAAAACAAGCTACTTGTGTGTCTGTGTGAAAGAAAATAAAATAAAAGTTAATGAATAAAAAAAAAGTTTATATATAGACAGACTAGTATATATTGGACAATCCCCTTATACATAGAAACCATAAATTAGATGATGTAGTTTTATAAATTAATATATATTCACATATATATATAAGTATTCTACTTTTATCATTGTTCATATTATAAATTAAAATTGTGAGTTGATTATTAATTTTTTTTTCCTTGAACATTACTTTTATGTTAGTTTTCCACCTGTCTAAATAATAATTACACCTTTAAATAAACAAAGTGAATAATTAATATAGAATCGAACAGCTTAATTATGGCATGCGTTAATTGATCTTGAATATGCTGTTTTTCTTTGTAAATAATTATATTTTTATAATTAGCTGGGTTTTTTTTTTTTATAACCAAGCTTAATTACTTAGTTTTTATTTATTTATTTGTTTGTGTGGTTGGCTGTATTCATAGTTAATATTTACAAGTTCCACTCAAGTGAATTTAAATAGAGAAAAACGAGAGAGAGAGACAGAGAGGAAGGGAGAAAATGAAATTTAAGAAAATGGAATCATAAATACCGGTAGTACATTTTAAAAATTTATAGAAATTTTAATCAAAATTGATAAAAATAATTAGTGTGTGGAGGGAATTGATGCTTATTGAATCCATAAATGTTGATGTTGGGTTTTACTATATGTTGGTACTAATGAGAATATTTTTTTATTTGCAAGTGTTCAGCATATGAGGGAATGCTCTTTGCTAGTTTTTGTTTATATATCCACACGACTTTTTTGCTTTTCTTTTTTGTTATTGAATCATTTTAAGTGCTTTTCTGAACAAAGAGTGTAGTAAATTTAAATATCCTTGTCATGGCAGAGTAATAAAACATTTTACATGATTTTTAATTGAATTAAAAAAATATAAGTGTTATTCATATTCAAGATTTTTTATAAAAAAAAAAACTTGATGTAGAACCTCTTATTTAAATAGTTTGTAATAAATCGATATATTAAGATTATCATAGTTAACAGAGTGTCTATGATAAATAATAATTTCTGGATCAAAATTTAATTTGTCACTGCTGGTGTTTAAATATTTATTTACTTACACTGTTTAAAATAATGGTTAAAGATTTGTGGGTCTTCATCATCTAACAATTTGATTATTTTTTTACTTAATGTTCCATGAACATCTAAGCAATTAAGTATTCCATTATTCTATGCAATCTAGTAAAGAAATAGAATGCCAATCTCAAAAGATAAATTATTTCTGGATCAAAGTCTCTGTTACATTGATGCTTGAATATTACATAATTTCCCATGTAATTCTTATGTTATTCACAATAGTACAGTGACATATTAAGAGCAAAAGATTCTTGGATTGAAGCCCAACTTATCTTTTCAGTGTTCATATGTCACATGACCTTCTTAATTAATACTGAACAAAAATATTGAAGACTTGTGTAAAAATTCATGAACCAGGATTAACTGAAGAGCAGTGGATAAACATGAAATGCACTTTGGCTTCATTTGGCTTCTTCAGAAGTTCATATTTTTTATGTTACAATAATGTCTGATGGCTTGGTCATTTTAAGTATATCAAAAAAAGATATTGCACATGGAAAAGGATGATTAAATTGGATTTATTATTTCATGCATTTATGATAAATTAAAAAGAGATATCAGTCATTTCCTGGGTTTAAAGTTTATATTTGACCTACAAATGTGATCACTTCTAGTCTAATAAGTAATTAATAATAATCCCTAACACATTTATTTGAAGTGAATGATTAACAAAGTTGTTAATACAGAAAATTTGATACATTAAAACAAATTTTAATATATATATAATTAGATACCAACCAGTCACCACCTAAACGTTCACAGTAAATATAGTAAACAATATTTCTCACTGCTGTCAAGGCAACCTTCTCACCTTTTTAATAGCAAGAATGGAAATCCATTCTTACTAATGGTCCATTGAATATATATGGACACTTAAAGATTGCAACTTGACTACAGAGTATGAAATATTGTTACAATGAAGTTTAAATAAACCTCTTTAAACATGAAATAAACATGTCACCAGAATGCAGACTAATAAATAGTCATCTATAACATTACTTAATGCAATACTTTTAAATTGCCCATGTATTATTTAGAAATAATAAGCGAAATAGTGCCTAAAGCTAATCTGGGATAATGATATATATATATATATATATATATATTGTAATGATTCATATTTTTATTTGCACATATATGTGTAATTTTATGCATAAGAGGGATGGGGCCCACCTGTTTTATTCTAAATTCTGTATAAACATCTGTTGTATTGATACTTTGTAGAAGACATATCTAATTCCACTAGAACACTAAAAAACTATAACATAGCCTGCAATATCATGTTCAAACTAAATTCTACAAAGAAAATATTTAATTTTAACTAAAAAAATCACTTCCTTTTGATTTTATATCACTAATAATAGTATATCATTTTAATAAGACTGAATTTATGTATTTCCAAATCTAATAAATAAAATTATATTTGATGTGTGTAATTATTTTAATATTGCCATATTCTTAACATGGTTATGTTGTTAATTAATGCCCAGCTTTAATTCAGTAAGTAGAAAAAATAATTATATGCATTATTTTTATTATTCAGGGTATTGTGTATAGATATGCATAATATCATACCATTAGCAGTGATACAAACTAAGATGTTTCTTATTTTATTCATGTTTTGTTTTATTTTTTGGAAAAAAAAAATTATTCATGTTACTACCTTGACATTCACAGATATGCTAATTGAAATGAGAAATATTGTAGCTGATTATTTGTAACTATAGATTTTAATTTAAGTCAAACCCATTATAATGCTAATCATACAAGTATAATTGTTTTTGCACATTCATCTTTTTATATTTACTATGCTATATATATTTAATACAATTCTTATATGTATTAAATGGATTATTTCCTGTACATAAGGGGTCATATTGACTTTAGGTCAACATGGGTGTGACAAGAATCTCTGCCTCAGGGTGGCCTTTGAGTGTTCCATTATCAGATTTTCAATTGGATGGTCAGTTGAAGAGTTGGATTGTGGAATGGATTGAAGGTTATTCATTAAAGTATGAAAATTGGCTATCATAATATATATATATCTGAGCACTTATAGCATATATGTGTGGAGATGATAATCTGAACCAACTGATGATTGCTGGTTTAGCATGAAATACACATATTGGTGAATGTTTTTTTTTTGGCATATATGTGTTCGAGGGTATCAGTGATATGAGATAGAGTGGTGTGTGGTGGGTCATGCGAAAGTCTGTGGTCATGTACCCTATATATTACATAAGGTATATAATAAGCCTGTATTTCAGTTATATATATTTTTGTAAATTATATGTTTTTCAAGAGAAGAATTCTACATTTATAATCTTAGAGAAACCTTGTTATTAGATCAGTTACTATGAAGCATATAAATTTTATATTTTACATTAAGATGAGACTCACCACTCTCCACTCCATCTAATAACACTGATACCCTTAAACACATATATGTTGAAAAGATAAATAATGCTCAGGGTGGCCTTTGAGCATTCCATCATCAGATTTTCGATTGGATGGACGGTTGAAGAGTTGGAGTGTGGAGTAGATTGAAGCCTGCCCATTAAAGTATGAGGATTGTCTATCTTATTATATATCTGAGCACTTAAAGTATATATGGGTAGAGATGATAGTCTGGACCAACTGGTGATTGCTGGTTTAGCATGAAATACGTATATTGGTGATTATTTATCTTTTCAACATATATGTGTTTAAGGGTATCAGTGTTATTAGATGGAGTGGAGAGTGGTGGATCGTGTGAAAGTCTGTGCTCATACCATATATATATATATATATATATATATATATATATGAACACAGGTATAAATAAGCCTGTGTTTCAGTTATTAAGATGCGGTATATGTAAATAAAATAGGAAATTTAACCGTTTTAAATTAGCTTGTTTGCTTCACCATATGTATATGTATTTAAAACCTATCATTGTAGTTACATATTTAATATTTTTTTGATTTATTTTTATTTATTATGAAATTTTTGTTTACATATTTCAATAATTCATTTTATAAAAGAAATAATTCTTTTTAAATTTTAATCAATATATATTGTTATAAACATACACAGAGGTATATTCCTGTATATCTGTTTTAATATTCAGCATTGCAAATGTATTGTCTCTAATTTTACTTTCAAAATTAAACCTTTATTTACACCTTAGAGTAGGTACTTAAATAAAGAAAATAAAAAATAAATTTAAAATTGTACACTCCCCTGTCTCCCCAAATTCCTCTTAAAGTAAGATCTCATATAAAAAGGTAAGAAATCATTATGAGTTTCTATAGGGGGGAAATAATGTTACTTTAAATTCAAAATAGAAAAAAGATAATTGAAAAAATAAAGCTTAAATTGTGAAAAATGTTATGAAATGAGTAAACATTTTACTTAGCATATTATTAAAAGAATACTAACAATCTGGATAAAATACTATTTCAAAATATTTCTGTAGCTATAATTTTAAAAGGAAAAAATATATAAGTTTTTCTTTGCTGATCACCACTTTACTTCTTATATAATCACATAATATTTTCTGAATCACTGTTTTTTAATTTAAAATAAAACATGAAGAAAAAATAAAAAAAACTAACCACAACATACATTTTAAAATTAAATCAAAAAAATAACGTAACACAATATACACTTTAAAATTTATTTTTTGTTTACATTATGTTTAATTTTGTTAATTTTTTTTTAATGTTATAAGTTTGTAATTTTTTTTTGTAACACTGTTATATTTTTTTTTAAACTCATATATATTTTTATTTTGCGTGAATGCAGTGACATTAATAAAATATAGGTTAAAAAAATGATATGTACAATTGCTTTCTGTAGTTTTATTATTATTTTTTTTACCGATTCGTCACAAAACAAATTATGAATGTATCGATTAAATAGTATTTGTAATCTTACATTTAATAATCTATGATTATATAAAGTTGATTATAAGCTGTATAGTGTATGATTTTTCCCCCAAAATAACTTGCAATTATGATGATTATCACAATCATCATATTTTTGCTGTAGGCAAAATAATTTTCATAAGAATTCAATACAATAAATTAGATAAAATGAACACAGATTAGATAAACACATATTTTATAACTAAATATTAATACATTTTGTTGCTGTATATGATTAAAGTATGTTATTTACTGTGCGGAATGAAAGTGGACGTTTTTGATTTTATAGGCATTAAAGAGATAAACATTTTTTTTTATTATTTTGGGTATATGGTAAGCACTGAATGCTTTGTAAACTTGACTGGATGAAAATTAAATAAAATGCATTGGCTCGCATACCACTTGGTAGTACATCACGCTAAATTGTACCACTTCATAAAAATGATTGTATTTCGTGAAATTTGTTATTGCGAGTATGTTATTTTATTTGCATTATATATGTTATAGGGTGACCAAGTATGTGTTCACATCACATAATGAGACAAATTGCATTGAAACACGCCTAAACGTCACGCCGGATTATAAACTTACTGAAATTATAAACTCACTGTAACATATATAAATGTATTTGTTCAAAGTTTCATATTTATCTACTATTTTGTCATATTTCGTTTACTAATAAATGGTTTTAATAAAAACACAAAATTATAAAAAAACAATTAATATATTTTCTTATCATAATCAAATATTTTTATAAAATAAATTTAATGAGATCCTTGTACTTGTTTCGAAGAACATAATTTTTTGAAATTTGGTTCAAAAAATGCGTTCAATCTGTTTCGATACTTATTTTTTTTAAAAATATATGAAGAAAAAACTCTTTCTACTAATTCCATACTAGTAAATGGTAATAATAAATTAAGAGCTTTCTCAGAAAGTTGTTCATATTCTTTAATGTTTAATCAAAAATTCATCAGATTGTGTCGTTTGAATTCTACTTGTAAAGTTCTGTTACATGATAATTCTATTAAATTTTCTTTATCCTTTATTGATAATGATGTAGCTTTTTCTAAATTTTCTTCATAGAAGGGGTTTGAAATCCAATTATCATTTGTGTTTTCGGGTTTTGGAAAATATTCCATGAAAGACTATTTTAATCCTGTTAAATGTGCTATTATATTTTTTATCTTGAGACAGACTAACCTTATTTTCAAAGAAAAAAAATATGTAGAGTTTCGAATACTTTCGGTTGATTGTTTTCGATACACTGTTTCCAAAAATCTAATTTCTTAATCATACTTTCAATTTTATCATTAACATTAAAGATCGTTATCGACTGTACATATTAACAACTTTACTGTATAATGTTATTAATTAAAATAATTTTTATGAATTATAGGAAAAAACATTTCTATGATATTTTTATGATTTAATTTTTTTTTTTATTTATGTCCGCCATTATTGATTATTTTTCGTGTACCACCAACCAGCAACTCGCGTACCACCAGTGGTACGCGTACCACAGGTTGGGAAACACTGCATTAACTGTTTTTTTTAATTCTAGAATCAAAACAATATGGATACTATATAATGAATAAACTCTGCTATTCATTTTTTATCATGATAATTATTTTATTTTCAGTAGGCTTATTATTTGTCCACTGTCTTGGGAAAATGGTAGAAAACAGTTGTAATGTTTGAAACAGCCTACAATCAAGTTTTTCTGTAAAAAAAACATAAGATTATGAAGGGTTTAATGGAAGTGTCAATTTAACCATGTCCCAAAAGGTGTAGCAAGTGTACTTAAATGTCAAGACTATGCAAACGGCATTGTTCACTTAGAGTTTGTTTTTAATGTCAGACATGTGATAGTGAAATTTTTGCCTGCTGCAATAAAATGTAAATGTACTGTTTTGTGGCAAAGTGAGGAGTGCTATTTTCACCACAACAATACACTACAAAGCTTTGAGTGTGAAACATTTTTAAATGAAAGTTAGCATGACCCAATTTATCCATCAGCCATATTTATTTGATTTCACTCTGTATAACTTCTTTTTATTCTCTTGAATGAAAAAAATGCCACAATTTTTTTTTGTGGTTTTAGAAGTGGTATAGAAAAAAATGATGGAGGCGTTAAAAGACATCATTTTGTAAGAGCTTCTTGACTACTTCAAAAAGTGATAAATACATTTTAGTTTATTACAGTACATTAAATTGACAATGCTTTAAAAAGCATTCAATTTATAACATCTAAAATCCAATACACAATTTTTATTATACAAAATTGTGCCTATTTTTGGCATCTTTCATATGCTTAAGTTTTTATATATGTTATCTTTGATTTGAATAAAATTTACAACAAAATTAAATTATTTTCCATGATGTTTACTTTTTAAAATGATTTTAAAAATATTAAAATCATCGAATAACATTTTAAATTGATAAGTTATTAATATTGGGGGGGGGGGGTTGCATTTGTGTGGTTTTACTAACTTGAAATTAGATTTTTTTTCCTGAATCATCATATGGGTTTTTAAATTCTTAAAAAATAATAGTAATTATAAAAATAATTATAAAACTAAAATATATTTTATATTTATTAATAAAAATAAAATTGAAAAAAAATTATATGACATGAAAACAAATCTTTCAAAATAAATAAAAATATCTTTTATTTTGGCAAGCATAACATAAAAATTAGTAGCAATTTTCTCTATACAATAGTGCCACCTAGATATATTAATCACTAGATGCTATAAGGTTTATGCATTTAAATCCCTATCTAGTGACTTCTCAAACACTATTCCTAATCTAGCTTCTAGCATATGACTGTCATCATTGAGGAACTTTGGGACTGAGAGCAATGCTCCTAGATCTTTGGATCTAATACATCCCTGCTTTGACTATTCTTTACCTATTTTAATCAATTATAAATTAATAAGTATAAACTGAGTATACAATAATGTTTTAGATCCAAGCTAATTTGTCTGTATAGTCATACAGATCTCAACCCAGTTCATTTCTTATATATTTTGGTATTTTTAGTTTTTTTAGAACCGTAGTCACCAACATATTTTGGTTAGGATTGGTATTAAACTATTAAAACATCACATGACTACCATTTCCCATCCATGCAGAAACTATTAAATAGTAACAACTCTTTGTACTTGTGCATTAGACTTGCTATGCCTTTTCACATCCATGTTCCATTCATAAATTTCTAACCTTACAATCTCATCAAATAAACCTAATTCTGAAAATTACTTTAAAATGTAAAAAGTTGATTTGCAGCAAAAAAGCAATTTGTATCAATTTGATGACTAGATATACCAAAATGTTATGTTGTAAAAGGTTTCATATTGTGTGTTAATAAGTTACTGATAATATTGAAATTAAATAATTAATAGTAAATAAAAATATAATTAAAGTTTTCTATAATATAATTTGTACTTTAGACTTTATTAAAATATAAATGAGCCATAAAGAATGATATCAATGATTAGAGTAGTCCAACTGCTTTCTGGCATTAAGCTTGTTAACTTTCAACATGTTTCAGAAGTTTGAGTAAAAGATCTCATAGTATAGTTATTAGCACAATTTCTTGCTATGACTGTGGGTTGGGATTCAAGTCTAAGCCAAATAGGTGATGGATTTATTTAGGTCATAACCTTTCTTAAGATTTTTTTTTAAAGTAACCAACATTCATCCAATTTACTAGTCATCCATATATGATCAGTAAATGGGTGTTTAGCTATTTATTGGCTGGAGGATAAAAATTCTAACTTAATCTAAGCTGATTGGGTGAATATCAATTTGCTGGACAAATATGAACAATTTTAATACAATGTAGCTTTCATTTTTGGTGAGAAGATGCCATGTTTTTATGCTCACTGATCTCAGTTTATCTTTATCTAAATGTCATTTAAAGCTCAAATCCCTTATATTTACAATTGAACTCCAGGTTTGTGAAGAGTGCCTGGTTTTTAAATATTTACATATGAAGTTTGTATCCTGCCCATCCCTCTCCTATGTATTTAAATGGATACAGTCATATATATGAGGGGTCAGTGTGACTTGAGGTCAACATGGGTATGGCAATAATATTGGCATCAGCATGAGATTTGGGCTTTCCATCTCAGATTTTCAATGGTATGGCTGACTGAAAAGTTGGAGGTTGGAGTAGATTGATGCCGTCCAGTAAAGTGTGAAGATTTGCTATCTTAATATAAACTGAGCACTGGTTATATATGTGTGTGGGAGATCTGGACCAACTGATGAGTGCTGGTTTAGCACGAAATACTTTGTTTGGTGATTATTTATCTTATCTGCATGTGTGTTGTCATGTGTATCAGTTGTATGAGATAGTGCGGATAGTTGAAGGGTGCCTGAAAGTCTGAGTTCAAATCCCCTATATTTAAAGCTATAACATAATTTGTATAAAACGATATATAAATATAGTAAGATAGATTACAAAAACAAATGCAGAACCGAGATTTTACTTTTTGCTATATTGAAACTTATTATATATATTATAAGTTTTAAAAAGTTGTTCAATTATTGGTTGATCGCATTTCTTTCTAAGATCTGAGATTGACAGTTTTAAATACCATATAAAATTACTTTTTTTAACCACGTTTTTTTCTTCTGTTTAGTGTTTAATCTTTAAACTTGTTATGTATGAATGATCAGAAATAATATGCATTTGCCGCTAGTTGATAGACAGCATTCTCTAAAGACGACATAAAAAATAAATCAAAAGAAAAATAAAGAATGCTTTTGCTGCTATAAATAATAAATAACTGAATCTTTGCTTTCTTACCAGATGTATGTTTTTTCTTTCTTTTTTTTTTTTTTTCAAAATTATTTTTTAATTAAGTAAATATATAGTTTTAAATTGGGTTTGTATGCTTACGTTATTTATATTTATGTATGCATACTGTATAAATGTTATGGATTAGTAGAAAAAAAAAGATTGTTGATTTAAAAAAAAAAGCGTTGTAGTCATGGGAGACGTTCGCTCCCATACCTACATCTTGGGTTCGAATCCGAAACAAGTAAACTTTTTCGGGTAGCAGATTTGGTGGCATGAAAAAGCATTTTATATCTATATATTTAAACTATCATTGATGTAAATTATATTTGTTGCAATGCAACAAAGTTATGACGAAAGGAAATTAGCAGATAAAGCTATATTGTTAACTTCTAAGGTTTTCTATTGTGAACTTTTAAAACATTCTTTTGATTTTTAACGTACACAATAATTTCCAACTTTTTTCTTAATAGGTTGAAAGCCTTGGAACTCATTTCCATAAATTGAATATTAGAAAAACGTTTGTAATTAACATAATGATGTTATTTCAAATTTATATTATAATTAATAATAAATAGTCCAATAGTGGGATTAAATTAATAAAGTGAACAATAATATATATATATGCCGTACATACATTCAAATTCTAAAGTTACAAGTTAATTCAAGTACCTATACCACAGATTTTCTTAAAAAATAAAAATAAAAACTATATTACATTTTGATGTATGTTGTCTTTTCCACTATTACTTTATTCTTTTAAATATTCTGGTTCACACTTCTGGGGATATATATATAGCAGATTAGAAATTATAATATACTGAATATTTTAGAAAAAAACTGTATTAAATGAAAGTATATTAGCTGATTGTAATAATTGATAGAAAATATGATTAATTCAAATAAATTTATAAATCTTTATTCTCTTTGTTTAAACAACTCCTTCCATTTTCATGAAAGTGGTTTTTGGAACTTCATTTATAGAGAACACCATATAGAAGGTGTTATAATAATAATATAAATTTGATGGTGATTTTTGGAAGTTCATTTTATAAATTTATCATATGTTAGTGATTGTGCTATTTTTGCCAATTCAATGAATGATAAAAAGAATATTCTTCACTTTTGAATGAAGTTTATGAAGAATTTTATTAATGTTTAAAAAATAGATGTTTTATTAGTTAATGATGAAATAATTCTACTGTAAGTTTTGTTTGGATGGTTATCAGTTTTAGAATGTGAATCAATTTATCTACCTTGATAGTTTTATAACTTGTATATTGAAATATGATATAGACTTCAGAGTATTACTGTAATTATTAAATTGAAGAGATATTATGTCATAGTAATAAGTTAACTTTGACAACATGAGTTATAAATAAGGCTGCTATTTTTCTGAATATTTTGTGTAGAAAAGAAACACACATTTTATATCAACAAGTTTTAAAGGCATTGAAAAGATTTATTTAAGGATGCTTTATAATATTTAAAAATATGATTCCATATCTACAAAACCTTTTAGAATGTTTTCAGCTTTCTGGATTTTATGATATTGAATCACTCATGCAAAAGTGTATTATAAATGAATCCACTATATGAATTGAACAAATATAAATATATATTTTTTTGCAAACTCAAACATGAAAGCATTAAGTTTTTATTTTTAGTGTAGTGATAGAATGGTGGCAACTGTGCCCTAAGTTTGCAAAGCATGGCTCCAACTGTAACTTCCAGTGCTTAAAATTTTGAACTCTAGATTTATAATTATTTGATTGTTTATATTTATTATAAAAGCTCACATGTACTATAAAATGATTTGGATGAATATAGAAGACAATGTAAAGTTATAATTAAACAAAATTATTCTTGAAAGAGTACTTTTTTTCTGATTAACATTGCATATTATTTAATATTTAGGAAACCTTTTTTTACACATATTATGTGCAAAATTCATACTTGTAAAATTAATTTAATATTTCAATTTTTGAATAAACTTCTTCAAAGAACTTTCATTCTCTGTTAAAATTATATGTAAAATGATGTTTGAAGATTTTAAAAAAATTTAAAAAATAAGTGACAAAGGAGAAATTAAAAATTTCTGTTGTGAGATATCTAATAAATATACTAAAATACTGGAATGTGACATATGGAAATGTAATTGTAGTTTTTGGAATTTTCATAACCATTGCATATATGTTGTACCTGTAACTTTCTACTCTGTCTTTCTTTTTTTTAGAACAATTACACTCATTTATGATTAGTTGCTAATGACATTGATAATTTCTCAATAATCACAATATGAATTATTAATTGTTATCCTGGTTTTTTTCATTGGTTTTGAGAGCTTATTATATAGGTCTTCTCAAAACAAATTTATGCTATTGTGGATTCAGCAATCATTTCCTTTCTAATATAAGGATGACCACAGATATCTTTGGCATTAATGAATTAAATATTTTCAAATTTCTTCAAATTTATCCTTAGAATTGTGAATTTTTCATAATAAAATAAGAGTAAATAAATAAAAATCAATTTAGTTATTTATTTTATAACAGCCACTTAGTCCAAAATTCAATTAAGCAATTATTATTATGTTAAAATAAAAATTATATTTATTCTTTATGTTTTTGTCATAAACATGTGTTATATTTATTTTAAGATGAAACTGCAAGTTAGAAAGGTTTTGCGAAGTACTATGACTTGTGTGGAATGTGGGGGTCAATTATAGATCTATGCTAGATCATTTTCAGTATGTTTAATAAATATGGGCTTAAACATGATTATGATGCATGTGATAAGTTATATTTGCTGACACACTCTTTTGTTCTTTATTCAAGGCAAGACATGATATGGTAAGAAACTAATATAAGAATATTTAGATTTTAGAATTGAAAATAAAATTGCTACTACAATTCTTTTTTCATGAATAAATCAATATTTTTTTTTTTCATGAATCACACATTATCTTTGAATAAATTAAATTTAGCATATGTGAATTATATAATGGCAATAGATGAGAAGATTGGATTATAATTAGATTATATATTTTATTCAACACTACTAATAAGAGATATAATCATGAAGAATAATAGGCCCACTACTCTTATTTCTAAAGCATTATTCTTTATAATCAAATACATGACAATAGGAATTATAAAACTATGTTTGGTTTCTATTTTTTCAATTTTTTTTTATTGAAGAAGCTGTGAATATTTGTTTTGGAATCAGTAACATACTATGATAAGAAATTTTTAAGTGTGAAATCATCAAATAATCTGTAAATGTAATTCAATTGGCAAAATAATAGTATTTTAAGAGTGTTTATATAACTGATTACTGGTTTTGCCTACCTTGCTCATGATCTGAGATTTGAAGCTGTGCTGAATGAACATGGATATATTTTAGGTCACAAATACACTTGGAAACTTTTTTTCATGTAGCAAGACATAGTTTGATTATTTATACAAAAATAAAATCCAAAATAAAAGAGCTATTTTATAGGCTAATAAAGAAAACTTGTTTAGCCCGAGTATAATTAGTTAATAATTGATCTCCTGGATACATCAAAAGGTAAAAGTTATCTCTACTTATATGGATATAATCTCTTTATTTATATTGTTTATTAAATTAAAAATTCATGAAAAGAATAATTCAATATATATTTAAAATAGAAAATCATATAACATTACAATATTAGCCACAAAAACAAAATTTTACTAAAATTTTATTATGACCATAATTTTATCTATTAACAAATAGACCTTCTCAAGTGAAATTTAATTCAATACAGACAACATATATATATATATATATATATATATGTTGTCTGTATTATATATATATATATATATATATATATATACAAAATAAGATATCTTTACTATAATTCACTTTAAAAAACAACCATTTCTCATAAAATAATGTCTTCATGAGATTGATGGCTTCAAATTCAAGAAAATTTATCATTAATGTTTTTTTAACTTTTTTTTAAAAATAATTTTTTCATAAAAGAAAACCTCTGCATGGTCAAATAATATTTTATGACCTGTATTTAATTCATGAATATACAAACTGAGTAATGATACCTATTTTAAACTCTACTCGTATGAAATTCAACTTTTTTATTAAGATTTAATTACTTTGACATATATAAATTTTATGACAACTGCAATGAATCATAAACTATATCAGGGATAGATTTTCTATCAAGTGATCATTTTGAAGTATTTAATAATGAATTTCAATCATGGTCTTTTTTCCTGAAAACACTTATACAACTCTGGCTTGGAATAAAGATCTTGATTTAAATTTATTATTAAATACTACAGATTATTTAAATATTGAAATAATATTACATCAACATATATTAGCATTTGTCACCATGCATAGCAAGTATCAGAAAAGGAGTTTATATTCCGTCATCTTGAATAATAAAACTAATTAAGTTACAATTACCAAAATTATTAGAAGAAATACATTATGATATATACCTAGTGGGCATATGGTTTATTAGAGAGATGACCATATCCTGTTTGTACTCTGATTTCTGAATGTAAACAAACCACATAATAAAATGTTATCTTGAAATTCATTCATATAGGATAGAAATTAATTTGTTTTAGTTCTCTGAAATTAAGGCTACATAAATTCCTCTTTTCTATCTTCATTACACTTTGGACGCTTCATGTTTTATATATAAATGGATTCTATTTTGTGCAAGATGTGTCTGAATTTTTAAATGTTTTCCATAGTAATGTGTATAGTAGGTTTTAATATTGCACATTGCCAGGAAAAAAAATTAAGCAGAAAATTATAACTGTATCTAGATTGGGTCAGCTATTTACTTTTTAGCATATGGTAGTTATTTTTACAATATTTTTAATTTAGTATTAATTCATATGATGCTTGTTTATATATTTTCAAGGGAAACTCTATTGGCAGATAAAATATTTGCCTTGATCTTTCTTCTGTTATCACATCATTATATCATAGGTATTTAAGCTTTCACTTATTGAAGGCATAAACTAATTAATTGAAAACAATCTTTTTATAGAATTTTCAGCAACAGATAGTTTGTGGAGTACCACAACCATGTATTCTTGATTAGAGGCAATCGTTTTGCATGCAAAAGGTAGATTTTTATATAAGTATATTTTATATGGTAGGATTTTTTTTATTTTTAGAACTAGACTTGTGATTCTTGGAGCTAAGTATTTTGATAGATTTAATAATGCAGTTGGTTATATTAGCTTTACAAATTTTTTGCACTTAATAAGGGATCATATTGTGATAAATTACTATTATTTTTTGAATTTTTATTAATCTTTGCTTTATCTGATCATTTGTAATCTAAGTAAGATTTTTACTGAAATAAGTATTGTTTTCTGAATTTTTGTTATATTTGATTTTGTTTGAATATTAATTACATTGATATAGATGTAGTATTTTGAGTCATGATAAAGAAATTTATTTAGATATATGCATAAATGATCATTGTGGTTAGCCAGAACACATTTTCCTGTCATATTTCTGACTTGGAATAAAATCTGAACCAAATAAAACTTGGATAAAAATTTAATACTAATTAAAATGTAAGTTGTTTTTTTTAAACAAAGTAGATGGTACTTGTAGGAGTTTATTGAATAGATTTATGGTTGCAGTGAGTTATTTAATGGTTATTCTGCTTTTTACATATAACACTTAAGAATATGAACATTTTGATAATCCAATAACAATTTAACAATTGTTTGAAGTTTTCATGATAGATGCAAATGTTTTTTTTTATTATTTGAAGATTAGATCTAATAGTGATCTGGTATTAAATAAATACATGTCTCTATACCATTTGTATAAGATAGACAAAAATCTTATTCGGTTCCACTTATAGAACATTATAAATTTAATTAAAGTCACCAGTTATAATATTGTACAAGGTTTTTTACATTTGTTTATTCAATATAAATAGTACTAAAAATAAATAATATTGTACTTTCCAAAAGAAAGGAAAGATGTAGCTGACATTTAGAAATATAATTTTTATTTTTTTATCTGTAGTTATCAACTGATATATTTTGTGCCATCTTATTATTCAATTTGTATATTTAAATTAATATTATTATGAGAACAATAGCTGAATGGCAGTTTCAGAGATAAAGATTCCAGTAGTTGAACTTGAGTGGAATAATTTTAAAAATGTCTCCAATAAATTCATTTGTGTAATTGTGTTCAAACTACTATTAGGAATGCTCAAACATTACATGATTTTTGGACATCTAACCATATATTATAGATAATATAGAATTTTTTAGAATTCCTAAATATATAAGTCATTGTTATTATTTTAAATCAAAATTTAATATTCCAAGAATCTAACTATCTCATTTTCTTTTCAAATGTTATTATTTTTTTTAAAAAATTATATATATATATTTCCAAAGCTTGCTTTACTTTATTGAATTCATAAAAAAAAAATTATTAAATTATCAAAATATCATACCACTTATTCCTCCAAATTACAATTTTAAAAATATAAGTTGGAAGAATGGAAGGGCCAAACTCCCTAATATTAAGTGTTGGGATTTTTTGAGGTAACATTAAGGTAAATGTTAAGGCAGTACTATTTTATGGATGCTTGATTAGGATTGCCATAATTTTTAGAACTTTTTAATAGTGAGCTGTTTATTAGCATTCTATCAATTATTTATTACTTATTTTGTTCAATATATCCAAAGATTGGATTTAAAAAAAAAAAAAAAATATTGCCTTTTGTGCATCATTTTGTTGTTTTTATTCTTTTATTGACTGGTTAATCTTGAATGAATGGTTATCTACTTCAAATGTTGGAATAATTTTCAATTCATTGTTATTCACCGAGTAATTTTGATTCCCATGGATACTGGATTTTTTATGCATTGTTATAGCCCAATAAGTTTTTCTTTTCTATTAAATATTAACCATTTTGAAAGCTTAATTTATTAAAATTAATGACTGAATGTCTTAACCTGTTGCATTTAAACTATGATTTTATGCCTTTTTTTAATAGTCATGCAAATTAGGGAAGTCATTTAGGAATAATTTAAGAAGCAATTAAATTGTCTTTTTTTTTCACATTGAGATAATCTTCATAAATTTGGTGAAATTTAAGGAATAGACAAATTATATTACAGAATGAATGTTTTGATAGAAAGTATTCTTAGTGAAAAGTCGATATTGATATATACAATATGCATCTATAATTTATTAGACTTGTTTTTTATTAATTTGTTTTTCTATCACTTTTTCACCCATCCAATCATCTATGTAATTATCTCTCTGTTTACCTATCTAACTGTATCTGCTTACCCATGTACTTATCTATCTGTATTATTCTATGTATCTGATTGTCTCTGTCTATTCTTCCATCTATCCTCTGATTCTGTCTGTCTATGTTTATGGCTCTCTATTTATTTATCTATTTATATTTATTTATTCATCTTGTAATCATATATCCAACCATATATTTGTATGTTTATTTGTTTATCTATAAATTCATTTATCTATGCATACATTTATCTTTTTGTGTGCTTGTCTATTCATTTGTACTAAGTACTTTGCTATCCATCTATTCATTTGTGATTGTCTATATGCCTACATGTCTACTCATTTTTGTTTATTATTATATTTATTTCTTTGCTTGTTTGTCTCTATCTATATATGTATTTGTACTAGTATAGATAGTCTAATATTATTCTTTGCTAGAATAACTTGAATAAGTTTTTTAGAATTTCATTTGTGGTGAAGGAAAATGTAACAGACAGACAATTTAAGACAAGTCTAAATGCTTATGAAGGCAGAATTCCTTTGCCTGCATAGATATCTTAGCTAAATAATGCTTTTGAAAAATAAAACATTGAACATACTATAGTCCTGAGCTTAGGCTGTAAATCAACTGAACTTAAGTTTAATATTAATAAAATGGGATGGTAATGTCTTCACTATCAGTTTGGGGCAAAATTATTAAATCATCAGAGAAATTTTTAAATTGACTATATCAAACGCCACAAAATTATATATGTATTTGGGCGTGATACAGATAATTTTCTGATAAATCGATTTATTAGTTCCAAAAAGGGTTTTAGAAAATAACGCTATTATAAAACACTGGGAAGATACTTTATACTTAATATTCAAAAGAGAGAGCACAACATTATTTTTCATCAAATTTAAGATATCCATATTTGCATGGTAAACGGTAAAGTGTATTAATTATTCTCTGAGAAATACAAATCTTCCAAACTTAGCACTTTTAGAAATTTATTTTTATTAATAATATTAAGCGTTTTGCTTAAAATTTTCTGCATAAATGCTATTTACATCGCAGGTGCATACCATTTATTAATCAAGTTGTTAGAAGTTTAACCATACATGAAAAAAGAAAACAATAACTCTTTAGCTACTTAAGCGTTTGCATATTAGTGTATGTATACATAAATACCTTTAACACACACTCATACATATATATGTTTTCAGTTAGGGCTTGAAGTGGATTGTACTTTACCAATCTTTTTCATTATTATTATTTTTTTACTTGAAATAATTGACAATTTAGCAGCGATTATGTGCTGATCCAGAAAAATTTCCACAACATTAATTTGCTGACACACATTTGCTGGCCGCATAAATCATTACCAGTCTTGTGATCGGGGTTTTCATTCTGTCTGTTTAATAAAGTTGTGCTTTTAATAACTTGAGATTTTCTCTTTCAGGGTTTATCTGATTTACATATTTTTTAGGTTAACCCTGTATGTCATTTAAGGAAATTAATAATAAAATGTAAATGACAAAACTGATAAACTTCTTTTCTTATTGTAAACACACGTGGAGAATAAAACGTATTGCATTTTTAGGTAACAAAGCCCCTTAAGTAAAAAAAAAAAAAAAACATTTTTAGTTAATGTGAATAATTTCACCATTAACTAACTACAACACAGTTTTGATTAAGGCTTAGAATAATTAATTTACTTTTTTTTTTTTTGTATCTCAATTTAAATTCTAACTTTTTTTTTTTTTTTTGCTGTTGGTTATTAACAATATTATAAATAGAATTTAAAACAATATTTTAATCGTTAATTGCTATAGAGTCACAATAAGTTTGAGCAAGTATCAAAAGCTTCAATCCACGAGCCACGAATTTCAGAGACCACCATTTTTTCACTGCACTAAATTATCCAGAACATATTGTTGGATGTAATTACTTTGGCTCGATTCTACTCAATATAACTTAAACAACCTTTCTTAAGATTTCTTGAAGCATTCTGGTAATAGAGTTTTGAAAAAAAAATTATAAAAATAAATATCTATAAATTTGGATTCATTAAGACATAATTCAAATTTAATATTAGAAATGTTCTCTTTCAAAGCAGTCATAAACTTCACTCAAAATAAATGTCTTTTAGTAAATAAATAAATAAAAAATCAGCCTTTAGATAGCTCACTTCTGAGCAAAAGACTTTCCAACAACTACTTTTAGAAAAGCAGGAAAAGACATTATTATTAGAATTTCCATTTACCAAAGTATGAATGTTTTAGCAGTTTTCATCTCATATTTCAAATAATAGTAGCTAAACCCCATTTATGTGACAAGTATTGGATGAATAGTTGGGCTTGCAATGGTACAACTACCTGAAAGAAAAATCATAAGTAAACTTGGAAAAATTTATAATTTTATGTGACCATGATTTGAATTCAGATTGACCCATAAGGAGCCGTTATTACATATGAGGGGTTTATTTATTTAGGTGTTGCAGAGTAAAATACACACCATCTATTGCTAATCTTGATTGTTTCTGTAAACTGTGATCTCTTTGTCTTGATTTCTGTGAATTATTAGCTATTAGAAAAAAAAAAATTGAGGAAAGATTATTATTTTCATAAAATATTATTATTAGTATTCGGTTTTTAACATGATGATTTATTGGAATTTATATCCACATTTTAAACTAATTGAGTTAATATATATTAAGATTAAAATAATGTGTTTACATATGTGAAAAGGACAGATATCCAATTGAATGTTTGAAAAAGGAAGTTTGATCTCCAAATAAATACAGAAATTAGAATGATGTGTATTTGCTGTATGCTTCACAATTTGTTCCTGTTTGAATAAAATATTATTTATCAACTACACCTGGGTCTTGTTTTATGCGGTAGATAGGTTGCACAGAAAACCTGCATTAAAAAAAATCACACAAAAATAGACTTAATTTACCTTGAAAAATGGGGGATAGGTGCTGTAATTTTCAGAATTTGCATAAAAGCAAAGCAACAAAAAAAAATTACTTTAAAATTCACATTAAAAAAATAAGCAAATAAAGTATGACTAATAAAGATTTCAAATATTTGAAAAAAATTAATACAAGACAATTTTTTTTTACTTTTTTTATTACTACAGTATTTAATTTTACATTTTTCATATATATTTTAATCATAACCGCTAACGTTTGTTTGTAAACTGGTAAGAAATCAGATTCGATTTGATGTGTTCTCCTTAAACAAAGTCAAGAATCTCTCAGCAATTATGCCCAGAGAAACCTGTTACACTTTATTTTTATTTGTGATATGATGTACAACTAGTGCCATTATCAGTCTTGTGCTGTCTTAATGGTTTTCTGTTTCTATATTAAAAAATTAGATCGCAATTTTACATTATCATTAGAAAGATTATTTTCAATTTATAAAATCTTCATTTTTTATTTTAAAAATCTAAAAGTTTATTTATTTCTGTTATATATAACAAAATACATTTTAAAAGTTTAAATTTTTGAATATTTATTGCGATATTTTTATATGTAAGTATAAATCTAATATTATTATTATTATTATTATTATTTACTCATTAGTATAAATTGGTTATTTATATAGAAACTAAGTTCTAAATACAGCTTCAGGCCAGATTCATGTTAGCTGCTAATATAATGTTATATTTCTGAAAAAAAAAAAAATTCAAGTCAGTATAAGTTATTTATAACTTAAATTTCTTGATATCTAATAAATATAGTAAAATATGAAAGATATTAAGAAGAAACATGAATCACATAACTTCAAAATTGCATTAAAATAATTCGCATAAAACGAGACCCAGGTGTATATGCTTTGACTATAAATAATTTCCTTTTCTGAACTAAAGTAATACCTGACTGTTAATGAAAACACCCATGAAAAAATTGTTTTTTAAAAAAGTATTCAGCTTTATTACTGCCTAGCATGCTTTCAATATAACACTATGTCATATTCATAGTTTATAGTAATATAATTAAAGAATTCTTAGTATTAATGTGTAAGTAGTAACCAATTATATATTCAAATTTCTTTAAATGGCTCACTTTTTTGTTAGCAGTATTCTTGTGTTTTTTCTATTGATTGAAAAATGTTCACTTGCTATTGCCCAGGCCTCCTTAATTTTCCACTTTCTGACCTCTCTCCCCATATATATAATTTTTGCTTTTGATAATTCAAATTTGTGGCCAGCATTTTTGCTCATGGTCAGTAAAATATTGATAAGTATTATTTGTTTTTGAGAGCTCTATTGTATAAAAATCTATGTTGGTCCAGAACTATTATGTCATATTATTATATGCCACTGTAATGATAAGCATGCTATATTGAAAGTATGCTAGACAGTAATAAAGCTGAATATTTTTTTAAAAACTACCTTTTCTGTGGATGTTTTCATTATCAGTCATGCAGCACAACTATATACTTATATTTTTCTTTTAACAATCAGAGGTTGGAAAACTAAGACTCAGTTTTGATGCTCTGAATATCTCAAAGATGATTTCAGATCATTTAGTGTGTACCTAAAAATTAAAATAATAGATCAAATCCAGCATGTAGTAGTTTTATATCAAAAAACTAAACTAATATAACAACAGAGCTAATGGATAGATTGGTATCATTCTATCCTTTCATTATTGCTGATTTATATAACTTATTGGAAGGTAATTACTTCCATTTCAGTTACTTACATTTTTCTCTGTTTTTATCTGTACTCATGATAAAAAAGAATTTAAAAATATCTTTGCAGTGCAACGATTATTTATTTACTTTTTTTAATTCTTCCACATTGTAGAAAAGTGGATAAAAATCAGCCCCTAATGTAAAATAGTGAAAATATTGAGCAGTCAGTAAAGCATATAGTTTTGGGTGTTTGATATCTCTAGTTCATCTGGTGATTGACATTTGTTTGCAAAGTAAAAGCATAATAAAAGAATGATCTGAGGTGTTTGTAATATTTGTAATGAGATATGCATTGATAAAACAAAAATATCTAACAAACTTTTAGACTAGATGACCTTGTGTAATATTTTTTTTATTTTTGCGGCTTAAATTAAGGCTATTTATTTACTTTAATTATTTAATATCTATGAGAGAAACAAGTATTTTAAATTGAAATTAAAAAATAAAAATAATGGATATTAAAAACCACACTATACAATGACGTCTATGACAATAAGTTTTTCCGTAGAATGTATTTTTCACTTCCAATTTTTAAATAACATGAATAAATAGAATCAAGAATATCCTTCTTCACATATAAAAACATTTTCATGAACATAAATTGAGTATAGATTTTAAGTTTGCATCTAACAATTTTTTTTTTTTTTTATTAATTAAATTATGTTTTGGAGTGAAATCATCGTACAAATATGATTTTCTATTTTCACCCAGACTGTTTATATAAAAACATTTTTGAGAACTCAAATCCAAAACTTATTGATTTTAAAATATCTGCAGCTAAAATTTGATTTTTATTTCAGTGTACATGTTTGGAGGAGGGATGGGAAGATTCTTGTGAACAGAATACAGGTATAGTTTGTATGATATCATTACATCGAAAATCACCCTTATTAATATTCTAATATTTCCCCAAATGGCATATTACACACACCCCAACAATTATACCACATCTTTTGAAAATAAAATAAATTCCTTATGCACCAAATTAATATGGAGAAGGAATCTGTGGCAATGAGTATTATAACTATACAAAAACATGCCAATAACAGTGGATTCTTACTTCATTCTCTTTCTATAATCCTCTTTGCAGATTCTTAGAAATTTATTGCATCACCCTATCGATACACTACTAACATTTAAAAATAGTCAAAAATCTTCTCAACACTCTTGCCAGATAGTCCATACAAAATACTCTATTCATTAAAAGAAGTTACAGGGAAGCTATATAACATTTACTACAAAACTGAACATTTTATAAACACTGCACAAATGAAAAAAAAATAGTCAAAAATTTAAATTCTGGTATCTAGATCCCAATTGTCTTGACTTCCTTATTTGGATGATTTACGAAGATGTGGCTCTTTAGTTTAAAAAAATGTCACTTGTTCATTATGTGTTATAACCCAATTTCCATATTCTACCTCATTTTGATCAGGTTGAGCATTCATCACTACAGACCAATGGCTATATAAATTGATAATGTATATCCAATATCAGAAATAGACCAATAGGTGATTCTACTCAGCAAATCCATTTGCTCTCTTTATGGGAGGAGATTGGTCTATGAATAGGAAATATATATTGAGGTAAAGTCAAACAACAACAAATTATTGTCAAAGCTGAATGGCACTACACATGTCAACTAAATGGCTAAAGCAGCAAGGCAAATGTACACTAGAACTAGAAGCTGACAGAATATGCACCTGACATAAGGCAATCAGTTACAGTACTGTTGGAAGTGTTACTGTATCTACACATGAGATGACCTGTCATGGAGCAGATAGATGGGCATTTGAAGTAGACTCTATAGGTGATAGTATATCAGTTGCATATATTGAAAATATATGTTTATATAATTTTATTAAGTATATCTGTTATATCTTCACTTCATAAACAGTAGATACACAGCAGATTAAGCTATAGTCCTTTGTCCAGCAGTGAAGAGTTTCCAAGATTTAAATACACTAAACTTGTGAATGAAGATTCCATACCTATGGGTGAAGATACCAGATCTACAAATGAAGATACTAGACCTCCTGATGAAAACATCATGCCTACTTATAAACTCACTGAAACTAATGATAATTAAATAATAATTAAAGAATCCAAGAAGCAACATTTTATCCAGATGAAAGTAATGTTAGAGCTCAACCTAATTTCAACTGATTTGTCCAAGTTCCATCTTATCTTCATTGGATTGAATATTCATTACTTTGGACCAATTGATATACAAATAAATAAGACATATCCAGCAGCAAGAACAGGCCAATAAGTGATGATTGCTCTTATTATTAAAGGAGACTGTTTAACATGAAATCAGCTAAGAACAAATAACTATCAGAACTATGAACATTGTCAGATGCATGCTAAAACAATGAGGCAAGTTTATCCTAGAACGTAAAGCTGTTAGAACAAAAACCTGACACAAGGCAGGCATTCAATTAGGCAGCCCATTTGAAAGTAAAGTCAAAGAACAAATTACTGACAGAGTTGAGTAGAAGTACACATATTTACTATATAGATATAGCAGTACGGTAAGTTCACACTTGACTGGAAGCTGCTAGAATGTAAACATGACACAAAGCAGGCTGTCATGGTATGACTAGAGGTGTTAGGTAAACCATGAAGGGCATCTAAAGTCCCTATCTTCAATAGTTGCAGGACAACCATATAAGGCAAATCAGCTGTATATATTTCAAATATATTTTTATGTTTTAAAAAATAATATGGTTTCATATGAGTTGTTTGTTACATTCATATACAAACACAACACCCTGCCACAAAGAGGGAAAACTATTCAACTCTTTTTCTTTAAGTTATTACTAAATCTCAAAAATCCTGATTCATCATACTTATTAACAGCATAAAGAGAAGTCTCTTCCTCTGAAGCATATTATTTTTATTCTATTCACTCTTAATGTTTTTTATATGCCATTTCTATTTCAAACCAACCACTAAATCAAACCCTCACATCTCTAAATATATATGCAACCACATGGATCTTAATAATTTTATCTACACCATTGTAACTGTTGGTCATTAAAATTTGAACATGATCTCTTCTTTAATACCAATGCTTATCATTAACCTTATGGTTTACTCATAAAAAATATATATATATAGCTCATTAGATATATATATATATATATATATATATATATATATATTATCTAATGAGCCTGCCAATAGTTCTTAACAAGCTTTTCAAAATATCCCTAACACCAGACCATTTTTTCCTTCTGGCTTCCTCAGTGAGGTGCTAGGATATTCAAGCATTATATTTAAAATACCAGGTCAAATCCAGCACTTTATCTAATGATTAATTATTAAGTAGGAAATATGAAATTTTCAGACATCCATATGTTTCAAATCCAGCTATCTAACTTGAATAGCCATATGGGACTGGACCAAGTTCAGGTACACCATATATTAATAGCTTTGACAATATAAAATTGCCAAACCCTTAATAGCAAAAATTATAATTACAAAGAATTCAAGTCATATATTACATGTCATAATTTAATAAGCTTGTATTACAAATGTTATCTAATGAGCTTGTCAATAGCTCTTAACAAGCTTTTCAAAATATCCCAACCCCAGACCGATTTCTGCTTTTGGGAAACTAGTCTGGAGTTGGGGATATTCTGAAAAGCTTGTTAAGAGCTATTGGCAAGATCATTAGATAATATCTGCAATACAAACTTAGAAACTGGTCTGGGATTCGGGATATTCTGAAAAACTTATTAAGAGCTATTGGCAAGCTCATTAGATAACATTTGTAATACAAGCTTATTAAATTACATCATATGATATATGACTTGATTTCTTTACACATATATATATATATATATGAAAAACAAAAACAAGTTAATCACGTAACCTGCTATCACTTGTTATTTATGTTCAAAAGATGGCGCTTCACCAAAACCACCGAACAAGTGTAAGATTTGTTTACATAAACGAAAAAAGAGTCAGAAATTAACTCTTTTTTCGTTTATGTAAACAAATCTTACACTTGTTCGGTGGTTTTGGTGAAGCGCCATCTTTTGAACATATATATATATAAAGAGCATTCCAATAGCTCTAAATAAGCTTATTTTTTTGTGATAAATGCTTCAAGAGAAAGTATTCAAATCATCTTTATCTAGAATTGTATATATATATATCAAATCAACTACTCAATTGAATACTAACCTATTAAATCATTTTAAATCTAATAGTACATTTCATGTTTTAATTACATTCTTGATATAATGACGATTGTGGAGCACTAATAGTTTTTAATAATTTGACATTTAGAAAATGATTGTTTGACGCTATAGGTACTGGTAATAACAAAAGCAATTGTAAAGTTTGAATAAACTGTAATTAAGTCTTTGAATGAGTATACTGAATTATCTGATTTATATCATTTTAAAAATTAGAAATGAATGGTTGTCAGTGTAAAAAATTTTGCATAAATTGTCTGTGTTAATGTCTGAATGATTTTCATGTATCTGAACTTATTATAAGATAATAATTATTTTTTATTTGTGAAGTACTTAACAAATACAAAAACAAATGAATTCATTTGTTCTTTTAATAAAGTAAAAACGTTCTAATGTTTGATCTATTGTGTAGAAAAAAAAATTTCTTAAAATTTCAGGATTTATTATATCTTCATGTTCATAATTGAATTGTGCTGTCTTTTTATGTCACCTTAGTGACCTTTACTACAAAATACAGTTTCTGCATCAAGTTTTGCTGCAAATAATTATGAGCTTTCTACAATTCCTTTGAAAGTTTTATCAGACTTATAATCATTTAAAAATTGTTTTAAATTATTCAATGCATTACAATAAACTACATTTTTTGAAAACTGAATAAATTAGCCAATTTGTACTGTATTCTTCATCATTTTTAAAATGCCATTTATATTATGTGAAATAATTTAGTATACAGTACTTCTCCAATAAACGTAATAGAATATACAAGTGCTTTAACATGCTGGATAAAGAAGCTGCTAGTTGTAACAAAAACAATCAAAGTAAATTAATGCAGGCCTAGCACTTTCAAGATTTTGTCCCTCATATTCATGGCCAAAACAGATTTTAAATTGTTGTTGTGATATTGATAAATGATAATGTATGCAAATGTGTATGTAAATTAACTTGTCTATTTTCTTGAGATAGCAAAACATGTGTCATGTCTATCAATATCACAACAACGATTTAAAATATGTTTTGGCCATGAATATGAAGGACAAAATCTTGAAAGTGCTAGAGCTGCACTAATTTACTTTGTTTGTTTTTGTTACCACTAACAGCTTCTTTACCCAGCATGTTAAAGCACTTGTATATACTAATATGTATGTGAAAATTTTTATCCAGAAGAATAGCATGCAAAATTTAAATATTTCATTTTTTTAGAACCCATTTCTAAAATGGCTTGTCTTGTTTCATGAGAAAAAAATTCTGGACAAAGTCTGGGATCACCAAAGTCAAACACACTTATTATACTTCATTAAATTCTTTTACATACTGAAATAGTGAAAATGTCTTCAGTACCTTCATTTATTGTTTTTTTCTGTATTGTCTCCTGGGCTCCAGATAAGTATCAGTTTCTTTCAGCATGTTTAGTATCTTCAGTGGAATACTTTTCCAACTGACTGAGAGTAATATATATATATATATATATATATATTCTTACTGCAACCAAAAAATGATTCATTGTTTATTTAGTGAAGTGCATGATGGAAACATTTATCTCTCTTACTTCTTCCCGTTTTCTTTCATTTATTAAATTTTGATACACAGACAGTTTTTTTCCTCCCTTTGAGACATCTAATTAAAGGAAAAATACACAATTATAATAAGTATCATGATTAAAATTCAAAATTAGATATATATTTTATAATATTAATTTAAAAAAAATAGTGCAAAACACAAGCTTTAAAATGAATATTTCATGTTATGTCCTATAAACGAGGGGTGAGAGTGACTTGTGGCCAACATGAATAGGATGAGAAGGTTGACACAATGGTAGGTTTTAAGCATTCCATCATCAGATTTTCAATGAAATGGACAACTGAAGAGTTGTGGGGTGGAGTGTTTTGAAGCCTGTCCATTGAAGTATGAAGATTGGCTATCTTAATATAAGCTGAGCTTTGATTGTATATATATGTGGAGGTAATAATCTGGACCAACTGATGAGTGCTGGTTTAGCATGAAATGCCTTTATTGGTGATTATTTATCTTTTTTGCATGTTTGTGATCAAGTGTATCAGCAGTATGAGATAGCATGGATGGTTGAGGGTCATGTAAAAATGTGTAAATTTAATTTTTTCATGACACTAAGAAAATTAAAAAAATATTAAAATATTACACACAAAAATTGAATAACTCATGTTAGATCTTTATTCATATTTAAATTTACTCTTTGTTCTTGTTATTATATTATTATTGATGCACTGCACTTTATTGTTCTATGTATAATTAAAAAAAATTACAAGTGATATCTTTTTGATTAGTGATACTATACAGTACTCTGTAACAGCAGAATATACAATTAAATTAAAGATTGCAGAAGACTTTCTTGTGTATGCTCAGAGCAAATGCAAGTTTGAATAAGACTGAAATACGCAACAGTAAAGTTATGGGAAAATTCAAGTTTTTACTTATTTTTGCGAAAGTACTTGTTAAAGCTAGGATCAGAATAAAATAAGATCTTAAGGAATAATAACAAATAAGTGATTATAAATAATTTTTATTTGTTTAGTACAAATATATAAAATATAAATAACACTTAAATAAAAATGTAATTTATTTTGTTATAGTTAATGAATAATATATTTTTTAAGTATTTCTTCCTTGCCTGGAATTTCCTGGGGCAACATTGAATACAGAACTATGCCGGTGCATCCCGGCAAAAGTAAAATTTGAAAACCAAAATTTTTACTTTATATTATTTCTAATGAATTAGTTGTTTTACAATACATTAATTAATATAATTATATCTCTGGATTTTTTTTTTTTTACATAAACATAGCCAAATTATTAAATGAAACAAATTTATTGCAAACAAAATTTTTGAGAACTAACCTCATGACATTAATCTTTCAATTTATTAGTTTAGATAGTTTAATATGTATTGAAATATTTAAAATATGTCAATGTTTTAACTTAAAAATGTAAATTTGAAAAAAAATATTTATATTAGATCTTGAAGTTACTGGTGCTATCTAATGTTATTTATTTATTGGGCATTATTAAAAATCCATATAATGTTTATTGTGATAAAAATACTGAACTACTACGGTGATTATCACCCTTATAATTTAATATTTCATATATATTCATCCACATATATTCATGAAAGGCTTAATTATATAATAGTTAACATGTCAACCTAATATATATATATATATAACTATGGGTTTAAATATCAGAGAAACTTGTTTATAGATTTCAAGGTTTTTTTTAAAAAGTTAGCTAGCTACTAGCTATCACAGTTAATCGTCTGCTTATTCGTCTGTAAATGGATTTTCAATAATTTTTAGCTAAAGAGTAAAAATAAGGAATTGAAACTCTAAGCTCTCAGTATCCAGCATTTGACCTATTCTGATGAGTATTGTCTTTTCACTAATTGTTTTATGTTGATGAATATGGAAAGATATCTTTTGACATTTAATATACACGAATGAATTACTTTCTTTAATACTCGGAAATATCTGTTATATTTTATTATAGAAAAATCACAGTCAGATGTTAATAGATAGCGAGCAATGAAAATAGTATATTGTACTTTCAAAATAAAATAGTATATTATAATCGCTTTTTTTCCATTCAAAAGGGAACCTTATCTACATGCAATCTTTTGTTATTATATACAGATAAAATGCTAGATATAAGTTTTAGGAAATAATAGTCTCTTAACTTTCCTTATTTTCCTCATTATAATAGAATCTTCCATCACAGTCCAATGTTATAAATTAATAATTTTTTTAACAAAAATATTTTAAAATACATGGACATATCTGCTATATATGTATAACTTTTTAGATGGAAAACAGATTTCAAAATTTATTTTTCTTCATTAGAATTTTTTTTTATTTCGTGTAATTTTTGCATCTAAATTGTAAATAAAACACACATATATCAACACATTGATATGCGAGTGTTTCTTATATATATGTAAAAGTAACTTTTAGATTTAAGACTTGGTAATCCTTAAGGCATTTAACTTAGTCTATCTGTTTGATCTTTTGCAGTCAAGGACGTGATGTGCTCAACATTGAACTCAACAATCTTTAAAAAGTTCTTTCTCTAAAACAATTTTAATAAAATCCTTTTAATGCAAGAAGGTGCTGTGAACAAAAAAAGTGCTTTCCGCCCCCAGGTTGGTAAAATATCAGCCATATCACCGTAATATTTCACTGATAGTGCAGTAATTATTTTTAAAATGTTATCATTAATAAAATTTAAATTAAGAATAAATTGCTTTTTTATTGTTTCTAAATTTAATAATGATTTATTTGTAGCAAAACATAATTAATTATGTATTTGTAATTATAATCTGTCTATCAATATGTCTATCTGTCTGTGCATTCGTATGTCTGACTATCTATTTCTACCTACTTGCCTGTCAGTCTGTCTGTTTGTCTCTTTTGTCTGCCTATAAGACTAGCGTATCTGTCCATTTTTTTGACTATCCTGGATGCCTGTCAGTCTGATAATGTCTTTAGTTTTGCATGTATACAATTTTTATACCATATAGATTTAAAAATAGAAGAAGGTGAGTTAATTTAACTTACTGTCTTCTATTTTTATTTATATCTGTACTCTCATTGTAGAATTTATTTTAATCAAATTTTAAAAAAGTCAAATATTATTTTTTGTCATTATTTTTTTGTTTTTCATTATTTCTTTGTCCATCTATCAACATAAATTCATATTCTCTCATTAAAAATGTTTTAGGCTGAATTGCAGACACAAATACACTGAATATTAGCTCTCATAGATTGTTTTTTAGAGGATCTAACTGGTGATAGTCCAATGGGCATGGTCATAACAATATGGAAGATGCTCCAAAAGTAAAAATAAAGTTGTTGGAGAATGTCAATGTTGGCAGTGGTCTGCATACATACATTATCTTGCAATAACAACTCTTGATAGCAATCCTCTGCCTAAATCCATACTTTAGATTTCTGTATTTCAGTGAATATCTTATTCTAATAACAACTTTTTACTATTGAACATTTTTTTGTCAATGTTCCAATACTGAACCTTGAGTGAGAATCCCAGAAAACTGTAGGCTTCAAATTTATAGTTCCATGCTTGATGCTTGTTAGATCTTGGAACTTTTCTATCCATTTGTACACATTTTTTCTGACAAATCATTTTCTCCATACTATGCATAAAGTTTTAACTAAATATTCTGTTCCAGAAACACCCTCAGACCACAAAAAATGAATTATTGCATGTTGCTCTTTTTTTTTGCAAATCACAAGAGTGTCAGCCATTGTTTCTTACACAACAATCTCATTTGATCTAATATAATATGTTTAAAACTACATAGCAATGACTGGAGAGACACAATAAACATGGAAAGTTCTGATAAAATAGTGAAGCCAACAGAAGTTTTAATATAATCAGAATGTGAATAATTTCAGCCTCACCATTTAATATTAATTGGTCCATTAATTAAAACAAAATTGTAATTATAATAAAAATAATAAATTTAATAGTAACAAAGTATTATAAACAATCCTTAAATTGCAGAAGTACTTTTGGTTAATTTCTTAAACCTGCCTCAACTGCCATTAAATTTAAAAAAAAAAAGCGGAAGCAAACATCATCAATTCAAATCCCATTGATCTCATATTTTAATGTTATCAGCTTGTCTATTTATTAAATGCATTTTATTCCTATTTATAAAAATTGCCTCCTTAATTTTTCTTTTATTATGGTTTCTCTCTTCATGAAGAATTTCACATTTTCAAAATCAAATTTAAATTTATATTTACATGTTTTTTCATGATCAAAGAAAACTGAAGGAGATATTAAATCACCATTATTTTTACTTTTTACACACTTATATAACAATTCATGCTTCCTCAATCACTTCCTAATACTGCACCTAGATTCACTTATATATGATAGCATACAATCACAAAAAAATTTATATATGATATTACTTTTCTGCTTGACAGGTATGACATCCTTAGAATTATTGACTAATTTATTAATATTGTTTGAAACGTAGAATGAAATATTAAATACATTCTTATATATATCCTAAAAAAATTTTCATTTGTGGATTTGAAATAAATGGAATAGATATCCATTGTTTATTATTAATCTTCATTTCCTTTAAACCATTATAACTTTTTTTTAAATTGACATAAAGTATTGTTTATTTGTTCCATTTTATAACCAACATCAAGCAATTCTTTGGCAAATATCTCCGTATTTTTCAGTTTATCATTTTGGTAATGAAATAATTTTTCATTCCAAAACAAAAAAGATTTAAAACATGCCATCTTATGCATCATTGGTACTTTTGATTTACAATTTATATATCCCTTTTTTTGCTGTGCCTTAATTATTAATTTACAATTTAATATACTGTTATCTCTGGTAATAATTAGATCTAAATATTTAATATTTTTGTCCTGTTCCTTTTCAATAGTCCATTTCAAGCCATTCAACTTATTTAATTCCTCTACAAGCAAATCTATAGTATTAATATTTCCACAAACAAAAACATCATCCACATGTCTTTTGTAAATTTTAATATCTCCAAAAGTACACATACATTAAATACTACTCTCATATGTAGATAAAACAAAATTGCAAACTTGGCAACTACAGGCAGACCCATAGGCCAACTTTTAGACATTTTATAATATTGACCTTCAAAAGATGCAACAATGTTATCATTAAAAAATTTTAAAAAATCAACAACAAACTTTATTATATATTTATAAATATTTTTACTTTTTAATGTATGTTCAATTATTTTTATGGAATTCATTCTATCAATAGATCCATACATTTCTGTAACATCCAATGAAGCAATAATATCATTCTCATCAATCACCAAATTTTTAATACTATTTACAAAGTCAAACAATGAAGCAATAGTATTTTCCCCAAATCCTAAAAAGTCTTGTAAAAGTGTACCAATATATTTAGAAGTCTGATACATGAATGAAACACCAAAATCTATTGTAACTCACAAAGGATTACCTTCTTTATGTAATTTTATATTTGCAAAAATACAAGGACATACAGCACATGAAGGATATATCATATAAAATGCATTATTACTTAAAGCTTTATTTTTAGCACTTTTTTAAAATATTGTTAATAAATTTTATTCTTTGACTATTCATTCATATTATATTCTTCAATCAAAAACAAACAAAGTTTCTTCATTTGCACTTTAACTTTATCAATATATTGACATTTCATCATTAAACACATATGCAGCCCTTTGTCTTCTTTCAGACAAATCACATTATCATTCTTCAATCTCTGTTTAAATTCTGAAATAACCAATTCCCATGATTTATCATAAGTCATTGTATTAAATTTATTACAAATAACTTTCTTAATAATATCATCAGCAAAATAATCATTACCAGGAATCATTTCAAATGAATTTTGAACAGCTGCAATTAGTTCAAAATTATAATCATTCCAATCACCACAGATGTATTTAGCTCCATGATGTAAAATGTATTTCTGAATGAAATGTATCTTATTATTTGATAAATTAATAAAGTTTAACTTATTATAAGATTGTGGATACCACTTATTAAATAAAAAATCTTTTTTTTTCTCAAATTTATTATATAATTTAAAGTCAATTAATTTAAATCCATTTTTCACAAACAATTTTATATTCATTCCAAGCACACCGTTCACCCAAGCACACCATTCACAAGCTTATAATAAGTTAAACCTTATTAATTTATCAAATAGTAAGATACATTTGATTTAGAAATATATTTTATGTCACAGAGCTAAATATGTCAGTGGTAATTGGAATGATTATAATTTGAAACTAATTGCAGCTGTTCAAAATTCATTTGAAATGATTCCTGGTAATGATCATTTTGTTGATGATATTATTAAGAAAATTAATTGTAATAAATTTAATACAATGTCTTATGATAAACCATGGAAATTGGCTATTTTGGAATTTAAATGGAGATTGAAGAATGATAATATGATTTGTTTGAAAGAAGACAAAGGGCTGTGTATTGTTTTTAATGATGAAATATCAATATATTGATAAAGTTAAAGTGCAAATGGAGAAACTTGGTTTCTTTTTGGCTGAAGAATATAATATGGATGATCAAAGAATAAAATGTATTAACAATATTTTAAAAAGTGCTAAAAATAAAGCTTTAAGTAATAATGCATCCTATATGATATATTCTTTTTGTGCTGTATGTCTTTGTATTTTTGCAAATATAAAATTATGTAAAAAAGATAATCCTTTGTGAGTTACGATAGATTTTGGTCATTCTTTCATGTATCAGACTTCTAAATATATTGGTAAGCTTTTACAATTTTTTTTAGGATTTGGGGGAAATATTATTGCTTCATCATTTGACTTTGTAAATAGTACTAAAAATTTAGTGATTGATGAGAATGATGTTATTGCTTCACTAGATGTAACAGAAATATATTGATCTATTGATAGAATGAGTTCCATAAAAATAATTGAACATACATTAAGAAGTAAAAGTATTTGTAAATATATGATAATGTTTATTGTTGATTCTTTAAAATTTTTTAAATGATAACATTGTTGCATCTTTTAAAGGTCAATATTATAAAATGTCTAAAGATTGGCCTATGGGTCTGCCTATAGTTGCACAAGTTAATTTTTTTGTTTTATCTACATATGAGAGTAGTATTTTAAATATGTGTACTTTTGGAGATATTAAAATTTACAAAAGATATGTGGACTATAAATTTGCTTGTAGAAAAATTAAATAAGTTGAATGGCTTGAAATGGACTATTGAAAAGGAACAAGACAAAAATATTAAATATTTAGTTTTACATATTACCAGAGATAACAGTATATTAAATTATAAATTAATAATTAAGCCACTGCAAAAAAGGGGGATATATAAATTGTAAATAAAAAGTACCAATGATGCATAAGATGGCAAGTTTTAGATCTTTTTTATTTCGGAATGAAAAAATATGTCATTACCAAAGTGATAAACTGAAAAATATTGAGATATTTTCCAAAGAATTGCCTGATGTTGGTTATAAAATGGAATAAATAAGCAATACTTTATGTCAATTTAAAAAAAGTTATAATGGTTTAAAGGAAATGAATATTAATAGTAAACAATGGATATCTATTCCATTTATTTCAAATCCACAACTGAAATATTTTTTAAGGATATATATAAGAATGTGTTTAATGTTTCATTCTACGTTACAAACAATATTAATAAATTAGTCAATAATTCTAAGGATGTCATACCTGTCAAGCAGAAAAGTAATATCATATATCAAATTATGCTATCATAATATAGGTGAGTCTAGGTGCCATAATGAAAAGAGATTGACGGAGCATGAATTGTTATATAAGCATGCAAAAAGTAAAAATAATGGTGATTTAATGTCTCCTTCAGTTTTTTTTGATCATGAAAAAATATGTAAATATAAATTTAAATTTGATTTTGAAAATGTGAAAATTCATCATCAAGAGAGAAATCATAATAAAAGAAAAATTAAGAAGGCAATTTTTATAAATAGGAATAAAATGCATTTAATAAATAGACAAGCTGCTAACATTGTGGGATTTGAATTGATAATGTTTGCTTCTGATTTGTTTTTTGTTTTTAATTTAATGGCAGTTGAGGCAGGTTTAAGAAATTAACCAAAGTACTTCTGCAGATTTAAGGATTATTTATAATAGTTTGTTACTGTTAAATTTATTATTTTTATTTTAATATATGTATATATATATATATATATTGTGCCGGTCAGATTTGTATGTTCACGTAACAAGATCTAGCATCTAGGCAAAAGTACCTCGAATCCAATCGTGCACAAGAAACACAGGTCAGGAACACTCATGAACTCTGCCCTATTTGCCTATTTCCTAGATCTATAACATTATGAGCAACAATCCCGATGACATCGATTAATTTACTTCTCATCCGCTGGCATCGATCATCAGAGACACAAAAAGACTCTAGGCTAAACTTATATGATAGAATAACTTAATAACTAGCTATATTTTATGAGCAATGAAGGCTCATGACCTAGCATATTAATTATGTATTGAGCGGAGATCATCTAGTCATATTTGAGCTTAAGTAATAACTTAATATTTTATCTTAACTAAAAGAAAGCAATGGTTCAAGTTTGATATATGTATTTAAGATTTATTAATAACAAAATTATGTCGGGTTATTTACCTGACATGAGCCTCGTACATATTATATGTATGTGTTTGATTCATATTTAACGATAACATAAGATTTGCGGCTATGCCAATAATATATATGTGTGATTTAATGAATAAACGCTATTAGAATATATTACTGGAATACTATTACGCCCCCAGAGATGAAAAGAGCATTTAATTAATTTAAATAACAATAATTTTACAAGCAGATATTATATTTGATTACATTCAATATTATTATTAATTTGGAGTTATAGATAATTAATGTGTGGGATGGGTAATGAATAATTATATAAATGATACTAAATCTATTGCATTAATATGTATATTAAACTAATGGAAATATGTCTGTTTAAAGAAATCATCTCATTACAGCTTATGACTTCTTGGGCGACTAGTAAGACACTGAAAGGTGGTGCGTGCATGGCGGCTGATTGGGTTGGTCCAATTATGGATCCTGGAGTGTGCTTCATAAATTTTTTTATAATGAAGTAGACCGATTTCCTCTGCAATGTAGGCAGGGTCAGGATTGAGATGAATGACGGTCAGCTATGTCATTATCGGGCTGGATTTTTCAGAGCGATCCCCATATAAAGCATGCACATAAGACCAAGGATGTCCCCAGGGTGGTTTTACAGCCTGGTATAAGGACATAGAGAATGATGATGGGGCTCGACTGTGTAATGACCTCCATGTGAGAAAGAAGCACAAACATATATAAAAACAAAGTGGCCTTTATGCACGTAACGCTTAATGATATAATATAATTCTAAAAAGTAAAGATTATCGAAACGTATTTATTGCCCATAAATTATGAAATATTAGGCGTAATGACATGGCTTCACAAGCAAACATGGGTAATAATTATACTTAAATATAAAATTAAGATGTTAAGATCCCCCTCCCCCTTACATTATGTTACTTAATATTATTCATTACTTCTTACACATTTAATAAATCTCAATTTTGGTTAATCAATGCCCTTGTGAAAATATATAAATTATTACAAAATAAGTGGGTGGTGGTAATAGCTAAGATGGGTTTTACATATATAATATAATTTAAGTATAAAAGATAGCGCATTATTTAGGAAGGAGAATGTGAAAAACAGACGTCAAATCTGTTTTTCTACAGTAAACATGGAAAATATACTTAGTTTGTTTATCTAAAATCGCGAGCACCTGGGCAAGTCAAATAAGACTTGTTTTGATCAAATTATAAATTATTTACCCAGTAAATGATGGGTGGGGAAACGAAAATGAATTATATGCTGGTGGTTTTAGAATACTATTGGCATTTATTTTAAAATATAAATACATAAATGTAAATGAAAATTATTTGCCACTTGGAATTAAAAGAAAATGAAAAACATTTTATAGGAGGCTTAATATAGATTAGTTATATAGAGTTTTACGAATACATATTTTGAAGACATTTAAAATAGGTGATTAAAATATAAATATTACAGAGATGGCAGGATTTAATAATTATAAGCGGTCAAAGTTCTTTTACCTTGCTTATTTGGAAGAACGATTTCATTAGGAGTCAGTCCATCGGTATTGTTTCACTAGATCTAGGGTAGCATTATTAATATGAGAGATAGCATTTCACTTTCACTGGAAAAATATACATAAAGTTCAGTAGTACGGGATGCAGAGCTTCGTTCATGGGAACAGCATATTAGAATGGAGGGACAAGGTGAAATTTCCTACTCATGACACATTGAGTGAGAATTAAAACTGGCCTGGAATATATATAATAACATAGTTATTTAATGGTCTCCTCCTCTGTGGATTCAAATCCAGCAGTATATATACTTTTAATTTGAAGCTGTAACTTAGCAGCTACTGCTGGACCTGAGGAGGTTTAAGCACTTAAGTTTCATATGGAATAGTTTGACTGGATACTCTTATCTAGTAAGATGTTTGAAACAATGCAAGTTTGTTATCAGTTTTTCGAACGATTGTTTTAAAATATATCTTATGATTTTAAAACAAGCTAGCATGGACAATTTTCACTAATGGGTTTATTTTATTATTAACAATTCGTAATCTTTTATTTTAATCTAAGGAGTCTTCTGGGTAATTGTTTTGCGAGTGACTTCTTAACAAGATTGCATCATTTCTGGCTACAAAATTATATATGAAGAAATAATGTTTCATATATAATACCTTATATATATATATATATATATATATATATATAATATAATATAACTATTAATTTAGTCACAATCTCCTACACTGAAATATACATATATATTTATTATTTACGCCCGCATACACATGAGAATATTATTATTAAATAAAATATTTTTAAATTAAAATACATACGTTTACATTATTTATGTTATAATACTGAGCAAAGAAATATATATTATTAGCTATGTATATCCCTGCATAAAGGTGGGTTTGAATACAGTTTGATGGTAGGAGATTGGATGTGGGCTGTGAAGCAGGATCTGAGCATCAGATCATCTGCTTCATTTTCCTGAACTTACCAAAAAAAATGAAAAAATGTTTAAAAAAAGAAAAAGAAAGCTTTTACTTGATGTCCAGGTAACTAAAGAACAACTTTGGATTGGCGATGTATCTAAAAGAAATTTTTATTTTACTCTGTCAGAACACTACCTTGTTTTGACTCGAACATTTATACTAAATATCCTAACTCTCTCTGCTATATTAAAAATTTTATGACTTTCATTTATGATAGAATACCCTCTCTGCTATATTAGAAATTTATGACTTTCATTTATGATATAATATCCTCTCTGCTATATTAGGAATTTTATGACTTTCATTTATGATAGGATAATTTTCTGCTATATTAGAAATTTATGACTTTCATTTATGATAGGATACCCTCTCTGCTATGTTACTGGAAAATGTCTCACTGTCTTCAAAAAAAAACTGCTTGGTTAACTGATTAACATAAAATAATAATAAACTATTATAATATATACGAATTATTCACTGTCTTCAAAAAAAAACTGCTTGGTTAACTGATTAACATAAAATAATAATAATAAAAAACTATTATAACATATACAAATTATTACAGTCCTAAATCATTTACCATTGCATATCCATGTTGTCATGTTTTATCCATCCAGCTTCTCATTTTCCCATTCTACACTCTCCCCCTTGCTCTATTCTCCCCTTCCCATACTTAATTTACATTTATTTAAATAATGATTGCTATCCTGCCTTTATTTCTTAATATTAATTATTTCTAGATCTACTTTTTACTGTGAAACATATATATATATATATATATATATATCTATACTGCTTATTTACTATTTAGCTCTTTAATGCAAACCTGGCTTTCTTTATGTCTTCTTTCATGGTTTGTTTTTGGAGTTGTTCTTCAGCACCTGAAACATCTTAACAAAATGATTGATTAACGATTGCATTGGTACACTTGATACACATATTTTGGAAAAAAAAAAACTCTATATAACTTTTATTATGAATCATTGCTTTTAAACTCTTTTTATTTTAAATAATTCGATCACCTATTGGCAAATTTATAGTGGTATTAATATCGGGTGCCAGCCAAAGGGATAGGGCTATATGTTCTGACCAGATGATCCGCTTATTATTGGGTTGTATACTTTTTTAAGATCTATACTTAAATAGTTATACATTTACAGCTTTAACAGAAAAAAACATTATTATGGCTTTAGCACATATTTATATAAGAGAATGAAAGTATAACAAAAACTGTCATTATTTTATTTCTTTCATTGACTTACGACCGTTATATACGCATGAATATTATTAAAAATATTTCAAAAAAATATCTGAGCATTTGCTATTATTAGAATCTTTATTTTATTATTTTTAAGTGTTTTAAAAGCTGTCACTAATTTAACTCTCTCAGACTTGGACATATTATAAATTTAAAATACTTATTTAACAGATGGATTAACAAGGATAAAGCAAATTATATTTAACATCATTATTTAAAACATTTAGAAAAATTATTATATATTATTTAGCGCACACACTACTTTACTATCTTTTTATCTTTAAATGTGAAAGCCCCTTAAAAGCTGTCACTAATTTAATTCTCTCAGACTTGGAATTATTATTATTTGAGACATTTATAAAAAATTATATCGAACATTATTATTTAAAGCATTTATGAAAAAATTTATTATATATTATTTAGCGCACACTTCAAAACTTGGGCATATTATATTTATTTATATTTATTAAAATGGAAAAATTATTATATGTCTCAATATTATTATTCTATATCTCACACACTTCTTTATCATCTTTCTATTTTAAATGTGAAAAACCCCTTAAAAGCTATCACTATTTTATTACATTGTAAACTCGAAAATACTTTGTTATTTAAAATCATTTATGGGAACTTTTATATATATAAAACACTATTTAGAACACATACTTTTTATTTTTATTATAAATGTGGAGGCCCCTTAAAACTACCACTATTTTATTTACAGGCACCCTGCATGTAATTTCACGCTTATGACCAAGAAAAAGAAACATTATACAACATCTTATTCACTTCTTTGGAAAAACACATTTTATCTTATAAAAATGAGAGCCCCTTAAAAGTTGCCACTCTTTTATATCACTGGAATCTTACATGTATATGAAAACTATAAACATTATTTGGCAAAACACTTCTTTATCTTTAATTAATATGAAAGTAAAAGCCCCTTAAAAGCTGTTACTTCTCTTTACTTCTTTTTAAAACTCATGAGAATTATACATGTAATGAATATTTATGGATAATGAATAAAACATTATATAATATCATCATTATTCAAATCATATATGTGAAAGAAAACAAAACAAACTGCCACTATTTTATTTTATAGGTTCGTGAAAACGAAAAAAATTTTAAAACTTGGATGCGGAAAAAAATACTGAGTATATAACATACTATTTACTTGAAACATATTTTTATATATATACTGAGAGAAAATATTTATATTTATATTAATAATGACTCACAGGGAGTGTGTACCAATATTCAAAAAAAATTTTAAGCTGGGTGTCGGGAAAAAAAAATTTTTCAAAAAAAATTTTTTTTTTTTAAAACATGTGTTATATTTATCACTATCTAGTACTATCTCAGGTATATGGGTGTTTGTATTCGAAGCTCCACGTTGGGTGCCAAACCTGGAGAAAAGTAAAAAAATCTGTGCCGGTCAGATTTGTATGTTCATGTAACAAGATCTAGCATCTAGGCAAAAGTACCTCGAATCCAATCGTGTGCAAGATACACAGGTCAGGAACACTCATGAATTCTGCCCAATTTACCTATTTCCCAGATCTATAACATTATGAGCAACAATCCTGATGACATAGATTAATTTACTTCTCACCCGCCAGCATCGATCATCGGAGACACAAAAAGACTCTAGGCTAAACTTATATGATAGAATAACTTAATAACTAGCTATATTTTATGAGCAATGAAGGCTCATGACCTAGCATATTAATTATGTATTGAGTGGAGATCATCTATCATATTTGAGCTTAAGTAATAACTTAATATTTTATCTTAACTAAAAGAAAGCAATGGTTCGAGTTTGATATATATATTTAAGATTTATTAATAAACAAAATTATGTCGGGTTATTTACCTGACATGAGCCTCGTACATATTATATATATGTGTTTGATACATATTTAATGATAACATAAAATTTGTGGCTATGCCAATAATATATATGTGTGATTTAATGAATAAGCGCTATTAGAATACATTACTGGAATGCTATTACACCCCCAGAGATGAAAAGAGCATTTAATTAATTTAAACAACAATAATTTTACAAGCAGATATTATATTTGGTTACATTCAATATTATTATTAATTTGGAGTTATAGATAATTAATGCATGGGATGGGTAATGAATAATTATATAAACGATACTAAATCTATCACATTAATATGTATATTAAACTAATGGAAATATGTCTGTTTAAAGAAATCATCTCATTAACGGCTTATGACTATTTCTGGGCGACTAGTAAGACACTGAAAGGCGGTGCATGCATGGCAGCTGATTGGGTTGGTCCAAGTATGGATCCTGGAGTGTGCTTCATAAATTTTTTAATAACAAAGTAGACCGATTTCTTTTGCAACGTAGGCAAGGTCAGGATTGAGATGAATGATGGTCGGCTATGTCATTATCGGGCTGGAATTTCCAGAGAGATCCCTGCATAAAGCATGCACATAAGACCAAGGATGTCCCCAGGGTGGTTTTACAGCCTCGTTTAAGGACATAGAGAATGATGATGGGGCTCAACTGTGCGATGACCTCCATGTGAGAAAGAAGCACGAACATATATAAAAACAAAGTGGCCTTTATGCACGTAACGCTTAATGATATAATATAATTCTAAAAAGTAAAGATTATCGAAACATATTTATTGCCCATAAATTATGAAATATTTGGCATAATGACATGGCTTCACTAAGCAAACATGGGTAATAATTATACTTAAATATAAAACTAAGATGTTAAGATCCCCCTCCCCCTTACATTATGTTACTTAGTATTATTCATTACTTCTTACACATTTAATAAATCTCAATTTTGGTTAATCAATGCCTTTGTGAAAATATATAAATTGTTACAAAATAAGTGGGTGGTGGTAATAGCTAAGATGGGTTTTACATATATAATATAATTTAAGAATAAAAGATAGCACATTATTTAGGAAGGAGAATGTGAAAAACAGACATCAAATCTGTTTTTCTACAGTAAACATGAAAAATATTCTTAGTTTATTTATCTAAAATCACGAGCACCTGGGCAAGTCGAATAAGACTTGTTTTGATCAAATTATAAATTATTTACCCAGTAAATGATGGGTGTGGAAACAAAAATGAATTATATGCTGGCGATTTTAGAATACTATTGGCATTTATTTTAAAATATAAATACATAAATGTAAATGAAAATTATTTGCCGCTTGGAATTAAAAGAAAAGGACAAACATTTTATAGGTGGCTTAATATAGATTAGTTATATAGAGTTATATGAATACATATTTTGAAGATATTTAAAATAGGTGATTAAAATATAAATATTATAGAGAAGGCAGGATTTAATAATTATAAGCGGTCAAAGTTCTTTTACCTTGCTTATTTGGAAGAACGATAAAATTAGGAGTCAGTCCATCGGTATTGTTTCACTAGATCTAGGGTAGCATTATTAATTTGAGAGATAGCATTTCACTTTCACTGGAAAAATATACATAAAGTTCAGTAGTACGGGATGCAGAGCTTCGTTCATGGGAACAGCATATTAGAACGGAAGGACAAGGCAAAATTTCCTACTCATGACACATTGAGTGAGAATTAAAACTGGCCTGGAATATGTATAACAACATAGTTATTTAATAGTCTTCTCCTCTGTGGATTCAAATCCAGCAGTATATATACTTTTAATTTGAAGCTGTAACTTAGCAACTACTGCTGGACCTGAGGCGGTTTAAGCACTTAAGTTTCATATGAAATAGTTTGACCGGATACTCTTATCTAGTAAGATGTTTGAAACAATGCAAGTTTGTTATCAGTTTCTCGAACAATTGTTTTAAAATATATCTTATGATTTTAAAACAAGCTAGCATGGACAATTTCCACTAATGGGTTTATTTTATTATTACCAATTCATAATCTTTTATTTTAATCTAAGGGGTCTTCTGGGTAATTGTTTTTCGAGTGACTTCTTAACAAGATTGCATCATTTCTGGCTACAAAATTATATATGAAAAAATAATAAGTTTCATATATAATACCTTATATATATATAATATACCTATTAATTTAGTCACAATCTCCTACTCTGAAATATACATATATATTTATTATTTATGCTCGCATACACATGAGAATATTATTATTAAATAAAATGTTTTTAAATTAAAATACATACGTTTACATTATTTATGTTATAATACTGAGCAAAGAAATATATATATTATTAGCTATGTATATACGTGCATAAAGGTGGATTTGAATACAGTTAGATGGTAGGAGATTGGATGTGGGCTGT